>NXFV01000893.1:0-20567 GCA_002803225.1 Gamarada debralockiae | reverse complement strand
TCGCTAGGCTCCTACAATTGCCTCCTAATTCCTATAAAGGAAGAGCTTTTGAACCTCTCTTCTTCAACTCTTTAATAACTTTAATAACCTTCAATCAACTTTAACTTTATTAACAACCTCGTCGATAACTTCGTTTTCCCTCCTTTCGCTATCAATTCGACTTTGCTTTAGTTCAATTGAGTATCTCCTTTCTATCGTTATTACTAATAGGTTTTAAACACAGACTTCGACCTCCTTACTTCGATCTCAGACCTTGCGGCATATCTCCTTAGAAGTCATACTTCCCTTCGCTATATGAATAATCTAATATTCTTCAAGGTTCTTTTCATCGATCTATAACGTCTCCTCGTCTCCTTTATAGTCGATACGTTAGGAAGTTTCTTCTCTTTTTCTCTCCTCTTAAGTTGACTTTAGACTAACTATATATGTAGCTTCGTCTTTACTTCAAATTAAGCTTTTCGACCCTTCCGACTCTCGAATATACTCCTTCGTCTTTAATTCGACTTCGACCTTGAACAAGAACTCCTCTCTTTCCTCTATTCCCTCTTAGGTTAACTCCGAGTTGACTGTACATATAGTCTCGTCTTTACTTCAAATCGAACTTTCGACCTTCCTAATCCTCGAATATACTCCTCCCTTCGAATTAACTTCTCGGCCTTCAAATATATACCTCGCCCTTCCTTCCTTCTTTCCTTCTCACAACTTCGATATTACCTTCTCTCGAACTATATCGATCGACTTCACCACACAAAGGTCGACCTCTTTCCTGAATACACACACTCGAGAGGGTGGGTAAAGGCTTCAACGAGAAGTATTCCTTTCCTTTTCTCTTGATAAGGCATTAGTCCACAACAACGTACTTAGAACCACTTGGACGCCTCTTGGATACTTCTTCAAACGCACTTCCTTCGGGAAAATATAACGTTTGGTCACAAGTCGCCTCTCCTAAGCCCTCGCTGTAGTCTCTCTTACAGCAAGCCTCGGCCCTCTGCGTATCCTATATCTTGTTAAAACCTCCTGTCGCCCTTTCCCTATTGTCTCTTTCTGCTGATATAAGCAGATCCTTCGTCGCTGCCTTCGTCAGCATGGCCCTATTTGTCCCCTTTCCATTGGCTGTTGATCAACTCTTTTGAGTTAAATACATACGCCAAGTATCAGCGCCTTAAGCAAGCGCCTACATACATTATCCCATAGCTACTTGTTTCATATTAGCCTTCTAATATCGGCTTGAGCTTCGTTGCTCGTCTAACCGGGTTTAGCGAAACTCTTTCGTGCTTTAGAGTACTACCCGATAGGTATACTCTCCATACGCGCCCCTTCTCTAGCTAATACCTAGACTAGACTCTAGATTCCCTGGATTCTGTACTAGTTAGACTAGCCCCTTGAACTAGACTAGTTTCCTTCCTTAGACTAATCTCCTTCCCTGGACTAGTCTCCTAGATCTCCCTTTCATTGTGGATTTTGTTGGCTATTTAGCTGTCTAGCCGTCTAACTTGTCGGATAGATAATTACCGCTACCCTCGGAATAGCCGTTGAACTCTCCTAATAGGCTTATACGCCTCCCTAGTACAGAGTTGAAATTCAATTGCGCTAGACTGGGGGGGGTAGCTCTTTGTATTCCTTCTCGTTTCTAGAAGGTCTCTTTTACATTCTTTTTAGGGGGGGTGATTCCTTTCTAACTTCTTTCTCAGGGGCTCGATTTTATCCGCGATTCGGCGTTTTACTCTTCCTCCCTGCCTCTACTGAGTACTTAAGTCCCTAACTATGCTCTCCGTCTAAGTAGCGAGAGGTCTAAAATAGCTGGTACTAGCTTAGATATACAGAGATTCTTAGTGCTAGAGAATTCGTTCTCTGTCGACGCTAAGTTAGGGGCATTATAACGCGTTGTTTTCGGTACGATAGAATTGAGTTCCCGCTCTAGTAGTTCTCTTTGGAGGGCTGTCTTTGTGTGGTACTTTGGTACTGTACTCAAAAATAGGCTAAGAACAAGTCTTGCTTAACTAGGCTATTCTAGGCTCTTATTGTCGATTTCTTATTGGAGTCGTTAATTTCGCTGTCTTATGTGTGTTGAGATCATTGCTTAGTTGAACCCTTTATTATACTTCCCCCTCCTTAGTCCCTTCGTCGTTGTTCCTACCTTTTATCTTACTTACTCCTAATCTTTAGGGAACCGAATATACTGCGCCTTCCTTCGTTCCGAAATCCTGGGTAGTTGAACTATGATTTTTCGTTCTCGTTCCAAGGGCTCGTTAACTCCTACTTCGTCCTCCTCAACTTCCTCAAGTTCTTGCTTTAAGGTACTAGCCTGAGCTTCTTCCTCTTCGAGTTCTTAGACCTCCTTTTTAGCTACGGCCTGTCGTTCTTCTTCATTAATATCAATAACCACTTTATCTAAAGCTCGAAAGTATCGATCACACTTAACAAACTTCTTTAGCCGATTTCTAGAGAAGGTTCCCCTTAGCTTGGCCCTATCTATGTCTTCTAATGTATAGACTCCCTTCACACTATCCGTAGTTGCCACTCGGTATAGTCCAAGCCATCTCCAGCTAAGCTTTATAGTCTTCGACTTGTCTCGATCTATTGTGAAAGTATCGTAGTACAATACAATATCTCTAGCGTTAATGGGTTCTTTCTGAATATTGTGTGTCTCGTCCTAGTACTCTTGTCCTTCCTGACGTTTTCGAGTCTACTTGGCCATTGCCTCCTGAACGTCTTCATCTCGCATTTCAAGTTGTCTAGCCCGAACAACTAATAGTTCTTTATGTATATAAATATTATTCTAGCCAAGGGTCCTCTAAGTTAGGTACTTCGTCTCGATTAGTAGTATAGCTTCGCGGCTATATACAAAGTAAAATAGGGTGTGCCCAGTTAGTCCGTGGATCGAAGTACGTTCTGCAAACAATACCGAATAGAGATATCTAGGCTATTTGTACTTACTACCGTCGGTTAGAGTTATAAGAGCATTTAAGATCGGCTTGTGTCCTCCTTTACTCTTCCCGTTTGCTTGAGTATTATACGCTAATATCTAAACCCGTTTCACCCCGTATCTTCGAAGAAGCTTAATGACCTCTTTCTTAAACTCAGCCCCACTATCAATAGTTATTCGTCCGAAAAGTCCGTATCGGCATATAACTTCTTACTAAATGAAATCTGCGATTGTCTTAATAGTAATAACACAAAGAGCTCGAGCTTCTGGCTATCCGGAAAGCTTATCTCAACAGATAACAAGTCTAGTATATCCATCAGCATTAGGCGGGTACACAACGTCGATAGCTAGATCCATAAACAATTGGCTAGCTCGGGTTAGAAACAAGGCTTCTTCCAGGCGGGTCTTCGACTTGAATTGATACTCTTCGCAACTATCCACATACTCCTTGACATCGAGGTACATCCTATTCCAGAAATACCGGGCTATTAGCCTAGCGTATATACTCTCTCTCCCGCGGTGTCCAACTTCATTATAGAGGGCCTTAAGTAACTCTGCACGGTACTCATCGGAATTAACCACTAGTCTGGGTAAGAAGGCTTTAGTAGTATTCCTCTATAATTATCGGTCCCGAACACTATACTTAGTAGCTTCCCGTTTGAGAGCACGGAACTCCACTCGAGACATACTAGTAGGCTTCTTTAATATTATCAAAAATCGAGCAAGGTTCTATGAATACTCTAAATACCCATTATCCAAAGGCTTTACTAGTTTAGTAACCCCCGGGTCTTCACTATCTTCGTTGACCTCGTCGATAGATATCGCTGAAATTCTAAGATAGTCCAACTCAGCTGTAATCCAATCATCGATATCCCCTTTATATTGCTCATCAAGGTCATTAGACGCTGTCCAGGGCCGTCTCGAAAGTCCATCAGCTGCTATATGTGTCTTCCCCTTTATATATCGAACCTCGAAGTCGAACATCCGAATCTATGTAATCCATCGGGTAACAAGAGCTCTAGGTAGATTAGTAGTAGCGCGGTTGAGCTGGGCAACAAGAACCTCCGTATCAGTCTCCAAGATAAAGTGGACCCTATACAGCCAATACCGAAGTCTTTAAAGGCATTTGAGGACTCCCTTATACTTCCTTTTTGTGGCATCGTAGTTACGCTTTGCCTTGTTCTAGAGTCTTGATTCGTATCGAGAAACCCTTCGATTACTATCTCTGTCGAACTGTCCTATAACACCTCCCTATCCTTCAAGACTTGCATCTACCCTAATATAGATCTTACCCCATCCTGGTCCGTATTGGATTTTGCATAATATAGGTGCTGTGGTAAGTGCAGTTTTGAGGGCGTCCATGGCTTGGTCCTGCTTAGTACCCCAATTCCACTTAATACCCTTCCTAAACAGCCGGTAGATTAGAATAGCGATAATAATAAAATCCTTGATCTAGATCTGATAATAAACACAAACTCTAATAAATACTCTTCCCTTAGTAATATTCCAGCAAGGTGGCTATTCGAGAATCTTGATTACCTTCGAAGTAGCGGGGGTCCTGCTATTGTACCCATAGATAAAGCCGATGATATTCATCCCATTATAGCAGAACTGTGATTTAGCCCTAATACAAGCTCTTGCACGCTCGATCCAGTCCATAGTCTTATCTAAGTTTTAGATATATTCGAATATATATCTTCTGACTCTAGGAAGGATCTCCTTATTATCGTATATAGTATACGGGCCTTTGACTCTAATATTATCTAGGAATAGCATAGCAATAGTTGGAAATAGCTCGTCAAGGATCCTCATTACTATACGTACGAACTATGCCACTAAATTTATTGCTCCTTAAGGTAGTATTATCATCTGAAGTAGCTTAAGCGGGGTTATAAAAGCAGTTATATCCCTATATTCAGGAGCAAGAATAAGTTAGTCGTATCCAGAAAAGAAATTAATTAATAAAGCAACTACACACCCAGCAAATTCTTCCGAAAATTCGTCCACTAAAGGAGGTAGATTTGTATCCCGTAAGGTTACTAAATTAAGCTTTATCGCAGCGTTAATAAGTCGATATGTCCTAAGGGTTTTCTTGGTAACTAGAAACTATAGATTCCGATATAGTCCATTATAATATTCGAGTACTCCCCGCTTGAGTCGATCCCTTAGGATTTCTAGAACAGCTAGAATAAGAGCTCTCGGAACAGGGAAGCTTAGTTCCTACTATACCTTGTGTTTTACCGTCTTAATAACAACTAGAGGGCTAACATCCTCGTGAATTTAAGAGCTCTCGGTTTAGTTAAATACAATAGCTACCTTATAGTTGACTAGCATCTCAATTAGTATTTCTTTCTCTCTTGGCCAGAGCTAGTCTCTAATATCAAGCTTTTTAATCTGTTCTAAAGTTAACCGGGATCCTCGTAGAATTACAGTTCTTCGTGGCAATAGGTGAACCTTAAATTAGCCAATATGTTCCTAGGGGGTATCTCTCGTAAGCGAACGTTTATACTAATCTAGTTTCCCTCTAGGGGTACCTCCGGTTCCATCATCCTTATCGATCGGTCGTACTTTCTTAGACTTCGGCTTATACGCAGTACTAATAGTGACCCAATCCGGAATCCATTCCTTCATCGGCTTTAATTCCCTTGTATCCTTCAAGACTTCCTCTATCTTTACTATCTCTATTTGAACCTTCGATTTCCCCTAGCTAGCTCTGCGTATTCGATCTACCAGCGGATCTAAATAAAAGCGTATCGATATACTATCCTTCTTCGAGAATCCGAGTCCTAGGAACTAGCCCTTCAATACTCTACACAAGTCTTCTTCTTTAAGGGTAACCTAATCCTCCTTATCTAATACGAAATCGACAACTATACTAGCAAGTACAGAAAGACTAGGGCCTACCAGCCCCTTTCCCAAAACTCCAGAATTACTAAAACCCTAACAATTAAATCCATTTTCTTTACCTAATCCCTAGCCTATCCCAACGCTAGTACAATCCCAGGAAAAAGCACTAGCGTTTAGTTTTCCTCCTCAGAACTAGTATCTTCAACATAGGCATATCGATAGCGCTTGTGACGGCCTGGTCTTCTGACTAGGGGTACAACTAAAATAGTACAAGTCGAGTAGCTTTGTAGGTCGTGAAAAACAGCATCTATAGAACCATAGTCTCCGTGTTCGAAGGTTATTCTTATAGTACGTATAAAAGGTTATCTAAGTAGAACTATTAGCAAGGTCTGTCCCTTTAACTCTCGAACTAAAAAGAAAACTATTATACACCCGACTCTATGCTCAATCTCAACCTTAGCCTTTGCTATCCCGGCGAACTAAAGTACCTGTCCTGAAACCGTCTTTAACTTAAGGTTCTCCGTAGTTAGGATTAGACACCCAAGGCTCTTAGCAAGCTCGTATAACATAACATTAGCCTCTACTCCTGTGTCAAGCATTGCTGGTTTAGAAGCTACATCCGTAGGACCCATGATATTCACTGGCAGTTTGGGGATTGCTACAATCTACCCTCGAGTTACAAAACTATTTAGACTAAGCGATTAGATACTAACGACAGCTTCTTCCTTAATAGGCTTTCCTTCGATAAGAGACTTTAAAGCAGTTCGGGCAGCATTAGTAACCTTAAATAATTCCTGATATTAAACTAAATCAGCTAGAAGTTTATTCCGAATAGTCTTTATAGGGTGTCTGCTTTCTAACTAAGTAATTAAGTCCTAGTATCCTTTTGACTTCTTAGGTTAACGTGCTATAGGCTTAACTCGGCGCTAGAGCTCTCTAGTAATAGTTTCAGGCGAGATCCGGTCAAATTCCTTGAGAGACTGTACAACGTTAGTTTCCTAATGAAGGTCGGGCCTCGGAATTACCTTAATTGTTTCCTTAATACTTATGTCCTCTAGCTCGTATACAGATTATCTCTATACTTTGGGTCCAGGTAGTTTAGCCTCTACCTCGATTTTCCTTTGAAGTTTAGCCTTGTCCTTCCGCGCTTTACTCTAATCGGTGTGTTTAATAACCTTAGATTAAATACTACTACTTGAAGTCTTAGGCTTAGTATAGGCCTAGGATGTATTAGCTATGAGAGTTGTCTATTCGTCGAGTTCGGAGTTAGAGTTAGACTTAACTTCCACGGAATAAGCGTATATCCTTTTATCAAGAAGGTCATCGATATCTCGTCCGTTATTATTAATAACAAAGTAGTATTGGACTAGAAGCTTTAGGGTTTCTAGTCGCTTTATAATACTTCGAAGTAGAACTGCATTAGCTCCAGTTGCATTGGCCTTCGCTCGTGCTTGGGCTGCCTCTTGTGCCTGGTCCTGCTCTTCCTGTATATTCCCAGCCCGTCGAGTAACATCCGGGTCATACTGTGTTCCTCTAGTCCTGGAAATGATTTGTCGAACCCAGGGGGTATCACTACGCAACATGGCTTCTTCTGCACCTTTTCTCTAGGGTCCCAAACAGATTCTTCCGTTGCTGTTCTTATAACAAACCCTATTCTAAATCAGCTCCTAAAGCTGGGAGCACCGATCCGAATAGTAATGTAGATACTGTTCTGGATTCCCGTTTCTATCAATATTGTAACAGGCATAACAGTTGGGTCTAGTGCCATTGCCATATCTCCCTCTATTGAAACCTCCGTAAACAGCTGACGCATTAATAGTACTGTCGGCGGGAGCGCTCTGGTTCTGAAAGGCCTAGGACCGTTGATTGAAGCCCGGTCCACGTTCACCACGAAATCCCCCGTACCCTCGGCCTTGGTAGTATCCCCGATTATTATATCTAGAGTTGTTTTGACCTAGGGCGGCTCGAAGTTCTTGCCTAATTTCCTCCCGGACGTCACGAATTACATTAGCCTAAGTAATGCGAAGTTCCTCCAATTATCGAGCTAAGTCGTCCCATAGATCCTGGGTCTTGGCGTTTAAACCAAACTTAGTAGGGAACATCCGGTCTAAGGCAGGTGCCTGGGAAGGTTGCACTCCTAGCTTATCTGGTGTAGTCCTCTTGTAGGTATTCAGATCCTTCAGAATACTATTGATAGCGTTGATTTTCGAGCTTAATATGACAGGGTTCCGGTTCTCCTTGTATCGATTGATCACTTCATTAGAGTCACAGACCCTAATAGCAGTATTACGGAAATCAGTGTATACTAAGGTCTTCCTATTATCCAGGTCTACATTGTGCTTCTTGATAATCTTAGAGCGGATCCGATCTAGCAATGCAAAGAGAAAGAGGTTAGCCCGTTCTACTTCATCGAGAAGCTCCCGTTTCTTAAGGCTAGTAGAAACTCGATAGAAAAGCTTGATAAAGTCCTTCGGCTCGATTTGCCCGCGCTGTGCTAATAGAACTAAGGTATCTAGGAAAGGGCGAGTGTGCTTGGTATAGTCGTTATTATAGTCTCGGTACTTTCTTTTTAGGGCTGTAAAGAAGGCCTTCTCATCGAACGGCTCGTTAGTGTACTCCGGCATAGCTTTGATATCGTCGCGAAGCGCAATATCAATATGGCGGAGGATCCGTTCGTGTCTATCGTCTCTAATATAGTTCTAGTCTTTAAAGAAGGCAAGGAGTTTATCAACCTAGTGCGTTACTTCTCGTCTATCAAAGATAAGACTAGCTAAAGTAGGGGTAGGTATTACTGCGCGCAGCACAGTAATATTGTCCGTATTGACCGAATCCATTAGGTTACTGGGAGGTGTTTTGAGTGTCGATTCGCTAGGTATGGAAGAGTCCAATTACTGTTATTCTTATAGGCTTTATTGGTTTCCCGATTGTTGTTGTTGTTTCTCGGCTTCTGAAGTACTGCCTGATAGTGGTGTGCTAGCTGAAGGCTTCCTAAGGGCCGGTGGTGTTGATATTGTCCTTCCTTGATTATGATTAGATGACTTCCTCTTTAATGAAGAAGCTCTGTTGTGTATTCCTTGAAAACAAAAGAAAATAACCCGTTGTTCTTGTTGATACTACTGTCCTTGATCGTCTTGTTCTTAATATCCTTTCTTTTCGCTCCCTTGAGCAGGGACTCTTCCTTTTAACCCTTTACCCTTTCCTTAGCTATATCCTATACCCTACGAGTCTCCCTTGAGCTTAATCCTAAGTATTTAGACCCTTAACCCTTAACCCTTAACCCTTTAATTCTAATTCCTGTTTCGAACTAATATTGCTCGTTCACCCTAAACAAAAGCTTTAATGACTTCAGGGTCAATATCATAGTATTTCCATAGTCCTAAGTAGCTCTCCTTCTATCTCTTACTCAAGGCAAAAGCCCCTTCAAATATTAACCCCATAATAATATAAAAGATCAAGAGGATTGTGATGTAGAATATAATTAGGACCTAGTTCCCAGGCTCTCCAACACCTCTCTATCCTTCCTGATAGGGTCCTAGGAGACTTTCCTAACACCTGCCCCTTTCCCCTATTATACTATCTAAGTCCTCCTGAGGTTAGACCTCTGCCTCAGGTAAAGCCACAGATCTTACTATAGTTCTACCTATTTCTACCTCTTTTCTTATAGAATTAGCTATTGCCTGTGATCCGCTTGGACCTTGGCAAGAGGCACCCGTGACTAAAACCATTTCGACTCTCTGTCTATAGCACCTATAACCTATGTCGTAAGCCTTAAACTATACCCAAAATATAAAACAACTTAATCTAATAAACCTAATTCTATTAAGTTAGACTAAGCTCTCTTATACAATGGCGCTATATCCTGAAACATGTAATAACCCTAAAACAATCATCCCTTAAACTATCTTATACAACTTGAAAGCATTAGAACTAAAGCAAACAAAGCAAATATCCCTTACTTGAGAATGCGAATGCCTTCACTTGACTGCGAAAAAGGCTTCCCTACGTAGGTCACTAATGTAGAAGGAACGAAATACGAGTATAAGCGCGTCCCGATAGCGCTGTGTATCGCACGTGCTCTTAGTGAGGGATAAAACAAAAACAACGATATAAAACGAAGGTTATAATACTTGAAAACGCTGCAAAATACATTAGAAAACAAGTTGTACAATTGTATATATATGTGTAGGTATCTATATACAGGTCCAGCTGCAAAAGATAAAATATGCCCGGCTGGCACGTGACATCCAGCTAAGCGATCAGCGTGACCGATTTCCCCACCACAATATATATAGCTACCTACTCTAGTATTAAACAGTACTTATAGTTAAGTAAAGAATTTATTTTTTATTATTATATATAGAAATAAGAACTAATTACTATCTAGTAGTTTTAATAAATCGATTTCTTATAAGTCAAAGAAATAAAGGCTAATACTATTAGCTAAAGAGAAGTCTTACTTTAGCTAAAGAAGTTTTTTAATTACTCTTCTTTATTTATAGAGTTATTAGCTTCTTCTTCGCTTAGCTTAAAGTATTTAGTATTATTAAGTTTACTTTCCTTAGTAAACTAGAACTTATTAATAAGTCCTAGTCTTTTTTGTTTAAAATAGTTATATAAGATATACCTAAGTTTCTTGTAATTAAAATACTTACTAGTAGTAGTAAGGCTCTTTAAGTAAGAGTTATTAGAAGTCTAACTCTTATTAGCATAAGCTAATAAGCGCTCTTATTATTAAGGAGTTCCTTATCTTATATATTTAAGGGCAGGTATTCTAGTTAAAAATAAAAGTATTATTTAGGCGTCCCTAGTCTAGCTCAATATCCTTATTCGCTAATCTAGCGTAATTTCCTTTGTATAAAGGGAACAGTTCTATTAGTCTACTAGTAATAGTCGGGCCGCTAGCGCTTAGTAGCTAAGGTTTAAATTAAGTAGGACGGCCTTAATATTATATTAGAGCTAGGTATTGACCTTACTTAGTAGAGAGCTAAAGTAGGAGGCCTAGGAGGTCTCGGCTTTACTAGCTAGCTTTATAAACCTTATATAGAACTATTTGAATATATTAGTATTCTTTATCTAGAGCTTCTAGAATACTAATTAGCTATTAAGCTATTTATTAGGATCTATAAACTAAGTAACTAAGTAGTCTATTATTTCCTTTGCTATAGTCTATTTATTAGTAGTATTAGCCTTTATCCGGGGGGTAAGGTACTTAAGGGTATTACTAAGTATATAGTTATATACGTAATTAACCTTATCTTACTTAAAGTCGAAATAATTAGTATTAAACTAAAATTTACTTTTTATTTTAGTATGCTATTAGTTAAAGGATAGCTCTTTATCTCGTTTGTTTAGCTCTTTTAAGTTTAAAAGCTTTGGGCTATATTTCTCCTAGGGGGCTAAGGTAATAACTCTGCTATTAGCCTATAGAGTTTATTATAGGAAATAGAATAATATTCCTTAGGTAATTAGCTTATCTAATAGTAGTAAGCGGCTAAGTCGCGGTCGTGCTATATATATATACGACAGGGAGTAGTAGCTCTTTATAAGCTATAAGAGGAAGAAAGGGGGCGTATAATATACTAGTTACTCGACTTAGTATTACTATTAGAAAAGGATTAAGAAGAGCGCTTTACTAGCTGTTTTTCTAGTACCTATATATATTCTTCCTAGGCCTAGTTCTGCTTGAACTATTCTTTCTAAGTATATCTTTTATAAGGAGGCTTTATATGAGTAGTATCTTTACTCTTTCTATTATATATAATAGGGACTTCTCCTGAGTTAGTATACTCGATAGGCTTAATACTCTATAGTATCTTAGTCAATAGGTAATCGTCTTACCTAGAGGGTTAGTAACTAGGACCTGTATTACTATTTATAGTATTTATTAATTAGGGGGTTTTGTACTAACAGCTTGTCTATCTAGCAAGTAATAACCTTCTTATACTATAACCACGTAAAAGAAGACGTAACGGCTATACTCTACGAGTAGGTAGTCACTAAAAGGTCGGATAGTTAGCTTTACGTAAGACTAACTCTTTAGAAGTCTAATTAAACTTCTGGTGGGGATATTTACTATCCTCCTAGATATTATAGATAAGCTTTAGATTATATAATAGCTATACTAGATAAGACCTAAAGGAATAAGTAAATACGCGTTTGTATTGAGAATCTGTCAGGAGGTGACGTTGGGAGTCACGTGCGGGGGCACGGCCATTTGGGCCATTACTGCATGCGACGCATAAGCGCAATATAACATCGCCCTATAATCACCTGCCTAATATTATAGATATAAGTACTCTATTCTCTATCCTTAGAAAAGAGTAGAGATTAGTTTCTAGTTATAAAATAAAAATATATTATGACCCTCTAATTATATTCTAACGACCTACTAATAACCTTACGTGACTCAACCTATTATTAATCGTCCCCATTTAATATTCTAATCTCTCTGCCCTCTTAGGGAGATAGTCCGTTTTATATTATATTAGTATAGTTAGAAAATAGTTTCTCTATGACTCGTGGTAATACTAATAGTCGAGTAAAGAGTTTATAAACTAGAGCTTATCGCTCTACCTAATATACTAGTCAAAATCTTAAGCTCCTTAGTAGACTAGGTCTAGAAGGCCGCTATAAATCTACTAGAAGGGCTTAAAGCCCTTAATATTATATTAAAACTAGTAAACAAATTATTACTTGCCTAAAGAGCAAGAATAAAGAACTATAATAGTAAAAGGAAATATAATAGTTAGAGGAAGAGTAAAGGAATTTATAAAGGGAATTACAGGTAAGGAGTCCGAGTTCTAATAAATTAGTATTATAGTATAATTAAGCTTAAAAGGAGATAAATACTTTCCTTAAGGGTCTTTAAAGGTCCCGTTTATAAATAGCTTAAATTATTAAGACAAACGAAAATAATAAGAATAAAATTTACCTAGACTTATTAGTAATCAAGCTAAAACAGCTTTAAGATACTAAAAAGAGTATTTAAACCTATAATTTAAGTGAATATTATAATAAGAATCTTAATAAGTATTGGATCTTCTTTGATATTTAAGAGACTATTTTCGAACTTTAGCTATATATATACTACTAACACAGTAAAAGAGTACTTACTATTACTATTCTCCTTTGAGAGGAACTATAAAAGCTTTAGTATATAAAGAAAGCGACCTATATCTTAACTTCTGTCTTATAATAGGAACTATTTAAGACTTTCTTTTATAATTTTATTATTAACTCTACTATATAAAAACAAAAGGCTTTTAAGAGTATATATTCTCTAAAGTAATAACCTAATAAGATAGTTAACAGGTTATTAATATACTTTTATACTCTTAAATTTAAATTAGGAGCTGCAAATAAAGTAGATCATATTTAAACCTTAGAAGTTACTATTAAATCAGAGATCTAGGATTAAATAGCCTATTAAGAGGCCCTTAGTACTCTTTTTAAGTAGATCTTAATAGCTATTAGAGCAGAATATCTCTTATTTAAGAATAAAGATAATAGTCGAAGTTCTAATAAGGATTTATTGAATTATAGTACGCCTAAAGATAAGAGCTTTAGGTTAAAACCTAAGGGTTTTAATAATTATAGTAGAAGTACTAACTCAAGCTCTTACTATAAGCAAAAAGAGAATTTACAGAAGGAAAGAGCTAGAGGTAGTAAAGGGGGGAATAATAATAATACTAGTAGCGGAAATAAGTAGAAGTCTACCTAGAATACGTCTAGTAGTCCTATATACTAGACCTATAACAAACTAAGACATTACTCTAGAGATATAAAATATAAGAAGTATAATATTTAGTTAAAATAGTAAAAAGACAAGGTACTTAGTATTAAACTAAAAGGAGCTTATACTATTAAGAAAGATTTAAGAAAAGAAGTAATTAAGTCTTAAGCATTAACGGACTTAATATATTAATAAGATATATTAATATTTATACTACCCTCTATTAGCCTAATATTAAGGGGCTAGGTTATTATTAATAGGGAATAATAAATAGTAGTATAAGCTCGAACTTTATCTAGCCTAGTATTATAAAGAAGGCTAGCTTAATCCCGAAAGATACACAAGAAATATTCCTTATCTTTAATAACTAGCTATTTATCTTCTACTAAGTATATAAAGTAAATTATAAAGTTAGAGATAGCTTAGAGAAAATTAAGTTATTAATATAGGTTTTTTATACTACTAATATTAAGGACTACCTTATAGTTTTTAGTATATTATACCTTTAAGATTAAGAGTACAGGTACTATAACTTTAAGCTTAGTTAGTAGGCTTATATAGACCTATAAGAAACCTCCATTAAGCTATTAAATATAAAGAGTTTTAATATTACCTTAAAAGAGAATTTAAAAATTATCCCTATAGCTCTCTTTATTTTAAAAAAGTAATATAATTACCTATAAAACTAGTTAACATACTAGTATATTAGCGAAAGCTTTTATTTTTCTACTTCTAGATCTTTTATTAGTAGTACTACTAAGGTATCTACTAACTTACTTACTTATATATCGAAATTCAAGAACGTCTTTAATATAAAGGAGGCTACTAAGCTCCCTAATTAAAGGGGTTTCGAATATACTATTAAAATAACTAGACTACTACCTTTTAGCCCTTTATATAATTTATTAGGGCCTTAACTTAAAGTACTCTATAATTATATTAAAGATACACTTAAGAAGGGATAAATTAGATACTCTATTAGCCTAGTAAATACCCTTATCCTCTTTATACTAAAAAAGGATAGTAGCTTATATTTGTATATAAATTATTATAAACTGAACAAAGTCACTATTAAGAATCAATATCTATTACCTCTTATTAACAAGACTTTAGACTACTTAATAGGTACTATTATATTTATAAAACTAGACCTTAAGGATACCTATTACTATATTTATATTAAAGAAGAAGATATTTAGAAAACAGCTTTTTATACCTGTTATAGACATTTTAAGTACTAGGTCTTATCTTTTGGGTTAACTAATACTTTTGCAACTTTTCAGTTATATATTAATTATACTATAGCTAAATTACTTAATAATTTTATCGTAGTCTACTTAGATAATATCTTTATCTATTCTAAGGAAGACAAGAACCACAAGGAGTATATACTAAGGGTACTCGAATAGTTATATAAATATAAGCTATATGCAAAAAGGTCTAAGTATAAGTTCGGCGTCAATAAGATCGAATTCCTTAGGTTTATTATTACAACTAAGGGAGTTATTATTAACCTAGTAAAGGTTAAGTCTATGACTTAATAGCTAATACTTAAATTATTTCGAGAAATTTAAGTATTTCTGGGATTTACGAATTTCTATTAACGCTTTATCGTAAGGTATTCATATATTACTAGTAGTATAACCAATAAACTTATTAGTATAAAAAAAGGTAAGAAATCAGGGCTATTTAAATAGACTAATATAGCTAAGAAGAGCTTTTAAAGGCTTAAAGTATACTTTTAAGAAGCTCCTCTCCTTATTTATTTTAATTTAAATAAACTGTATTAAGTTAAGACAAATACATCGACTAAGGCTGTTACAGGAACTCTATTGCAACAGGTCAGCGACCCTAACAGTACTAAAAGACATTAGTACCCTATTGTATTTTAGTCCCGAAAACTTTTGGCAGCAAAAAGGAATTATATTACCTATAACTAAGAACTACTAGTTATTATAGAGTATTTCAAGGAGTAAAGGTAATACTTAAAAGAGTCCCGATATACTACAGAGGTAGTTATAGACTATAATAATCTTCGATATTTTATAAATACTAAGTATCTTAAATAATACTAAGCACGATAGGCGATATATCTAGCGGGTTATAATTTCAAAATCTACTATTAAAAAGGTACCGCTAACCCTACTAATAGTCTAAGCTAGAGACCGGATTATAAAAAATCTAATAGACTATAAGATATTATATAATTACTAATATTTTAGAATAAGCTTAAAGGGAGCTTTATAGTATAGTAGATAAAGGACAAAGGAGGGTTAGATATAGAGTGTCCGGAAAAGGAACCTCCTATATTAGTATACTAGAATAGTATACAAGAACTAGAATAGTATAGAAGGTTAGATCGAGACTATAGTCTTAGCCTAGAAAAGGAACCTCTTATACTAGGAGGGTTAGATATATACTTATATATAAGTCTAGAAAAGGAACCTCTTACGCTAAAGTACTAGAATAGTATAGGTATACTCGTAACTACAAATAACTAGGCTCTAAGGTCTAAGTACTAGTTTTTCTATAGCAATAAAGTAATAGAAAATAAATAGGTATACTTAGTATATAAATACTAGGGGAGATATAACATTTAAGTAGCTAAGAACTACCTAGATCCTTCCGCGAGTTCTGCTAAAGTAGGTTCTATTAGTATAATTCTAACGACTAGTAAATACCCGTTTATTAGGGGCCTAGATAGTTATAAATATCTTATACCTAAGAAGTAGCTATTAGTTATATCGTCGGGGGCTACTATATATATATTAAGGTAAGAGGTAATATTAAACGTAATCCGTTATCTTTAGACCCAAGATATCTATAACGATCGTTTAAGACAGTTATAACTAGGTAAGTAGGATACAGATAGACTAATATAATAGAGGGAGGCTAATAACCTACTTTACTAGAAGAGTATATTATATATCTCTAACGATATTGCTACTTAATAAGAGTTATTAAAACTCTACTATAATAATCCCTTAGTAGGCTATTTTGGCAGTAATAAAACACTAGAGATACTCTAGTATACCTACTATTAAAAGAATATAAAAGAAGATATCCGGATGTATATCCGAGAATATAATATCTATTAAAGGGTTAAGGTACCTAGACAAAGGCTATATAGTTTATTATAAAGCTTATCTCGACTAAAAGGGCTATAGAAAGAAATATCTATAGACTTTATTATAAGGCTCCTAGCCTATAAAGACAAGTAAAAAGACTTTAGCTTTAATTACTATTTAGTTATTATAGATATATATTTGAAAATATCTTAATATATTCCTTATCACAAAACTATTATAGTACTATAGCTTATAAAAAGGATATAGTAAAGTATCTTTTCTTTATTTAGAATACTTAATAGAATAGTTTCCGATTAAGATATAGTATTTACAAGTTAATTCTAGTTTATATTTTACTACTACTTATATATTAACTGCTATTTAAGTACTACTTACTATCTATAAATTAATAGCTAAACGGAAAAGTAAAATTAAACTTTAGAATAGTACCTTTAAAGTTATTATAACTAGTAAAGAACTAATTAGGTTAGGAAACTCCTCTTTACAGAGTTTATATATAATAATTCTAAGTATACTATACTTAGTAATACCCTATTTTATATTATATATAGATTCTATTTCTCTTTACTTTAGACTAATATAGACTCTAAGGATAAGGTTATTAAGGAGGTACTAATAGCTTGCTAGTATATAAAAACTCTTAAGGAAATAAGAATAAAGTTATAAGAAATTTAAGATTATATACAAAGGAATTCAAAGAAATACTATAATAAAAACTATATTAATAAGTACTTTATATTCGATAAATAGGTACTACTATTAATAAAGAATATTTACTTTAAAATCAGTAAACTAGCACTTAAATTCATTAGCCCCTTTTAGGTTATAAAAATATATTAGAGAATTTATATATAAGCTTAAGCTTTTAAGTATATATAACTAATTATATAATATTTTTAATATTTTGTTACTAAAAGAGTATTATATAAGAAAGAGTAGTAAACCTAGATTATATAGTAAAGGAGAATAGCCTAAGCTTATAAATAATAATAAAGAATAAAAATAGGAAGTCGAAGTAATTATAGACAACTAAAGATAAAGAAAGAGAGAAATCAAGTACTTAATTAAGTAAAAAGACTAGCTAGACAATTATAATACCTAGCTAAAAGCCTACCCCTACTTAAAGAATACTAAGGAATTAATCGAGGAATACTATAATATTTATAGTTTAAATAAATCCCCTAAGAAGAAGCCTAAGGTCTAAAAAGATACTATTAATACTCCGAAGAAGTATAGAAGGCCTTAGAAAAAAGAAAGATAAGTCTATAAACTAATAAGATACTCTTTCTTAGTAGTTTCCTATAGGGTTTACTAGGTTTTATTAAGACTTATATAAGATACTCTTTTTTAGTAGTCTCTTATAGGGTTTACTAGTTTTTATTAAGGCTTATATAGTAGTATAAGGCAAAATTTAAGGGTATATATAAGAAAAGGAGGTTTTTAAAAGAGATTAGTATAAGTATAAAAGGGGTATAGATTAAAGAATTAAGTATTTAAGAGGGATATTTTAAATATTAAACTAAATATTTAATAGATTTAGACTCTTAGTATAAGGCAAAAGGGGGTTTTAAGATAGATTTTAGTTAAATTCAATTAGATATTAGCTAGAGATTAAGGATCTTTAGCTAGATATTTAATAGATTAGAAAGATTTATAAAGGGTAAAAGGAAGTACTAAAGCAGAGTTTTAGTTAGATATAGGCTAAATATTAAGAATTATACCTAGGTTTTAAGGTAAATAATAAGGGAAAAGTCGTACTTTAAATTAATAATATTAATTTAAAGTTAGAAAAGCTTTTATTCATAAGGTATTAATAAGACTATAGCTAAGGTATCTTAAACAAAACAAACGCTAAATATATTATTAGCCTATAGAATCCTACTACCCAAACTACTTAAATACAAACCTAAACTTAACTATAAAGGAACTTAAAACTTAAAGACTTAGTCGTAATAGAAGTATTAAAGGACTCTCTCTTTAAGAGGCACGGATACTTAATTAGCTAATAGAGTAAGATAGTTCTATACAATATATTAGTATAATAAACAAGGTATAAATAGAAAGTACTTATTATAATAATAAAAATATTATTAGTTCGATAAAGCTCTAGTAAGATCTCTTATATAACCTTTAAATATATAGTCTTATAGGCAAATATACTAGGAGTAGTAGTCTTCTTATTAGCTATAGCTATTAAGTCGATTAACTACTAAGTCTTTTAAAGAAGGTCTTAGTAAGCCTTTAGTATATTATCGGAGAAGACGAAATCTTACTTATCTTTAATATAGTCAAACTTCTTACTAGACTCAAATTCTTTGCCCTTTATAGTAATATATTTGCTAAATACTTAGACTAGTTTATCTTAATTATTATTAATAAGATTGTCTTACTTAGTAAGCTATTCTTTTATCTTAATTATAGTAGCCTAGACAAAACGGACTTATTTAATAATTAAAATTAAAATCTAAATAATTAAGTTATATTAGAAAGTAAGAACGTATCGCGTCTAAGGAAGTAAATAGAAAGTAAAAAGAGACTAATAAGCTAAGCTTAAGCTATAGAGGATAAAGATAAAGAAGTTAAGAAAGACTTACTATATTATAAGAAGAATTATTTTTAGTATAGTATATATAATTAGAGAGACCTAGATAGGTATTATATATATAGGAAGGATCGATTATATAATACTTAATATATCGTATATAGTAAGCTAAAAGAGGTATCTCGTCAATAGTAATATAATAGGAGTTGTCTAAAAGAGACACAGAAGTACAGTTAAGTTAAGATATAAAAATTAATTAAAGTTTAATTAAAAAAGAAAAATTAACTAAAGTTTTATACTAAACTTTAAAGAAAAATCTTTAATATTATTAAAAGAAGGTTTTAAAAGAGTTGAAAACTAATATATAAATACTTAGGAACAAAGAATCATTGATTTTGCAATTAATACAGCGCTAGTCCCGAAATGGTTACATTAGCCTTATAATAAAGAACTAATAAGCAAACTATTAATCTAGGGAAGTATTTGCGATTATACCTAAGAGTATAAATCTTCTGGAAATTTTCGTGTGCACAATCGCGTATATAATAATAACCCTTATATAAGGGCCCTTAATACTTTTATATAAGGAAGAAGTAATTATTTAAATAAAAGAGAATAATTTTAAGAGTTATATACTAAAGAATTAAAAGTATTTATAAGGTTCTAAAGAAGTAAGGTATATATAGGCAATCGCTCTAATCTGTATACCCCCCTATCCTTACAATACTATAATAACTAAATAACCTTCGCTATAGCGTTCGCCTCCCTTATATATACCTTAGTATATATACTAAGACCTTAAATCTATATTAAAGGTTAATATTAGTAGCCTCCTTAACTAAGGTTAATACTATTACTAAGGTACTAGAGGGCTAATATCTAGGCCCCTTCTATACTTTTAAATACCTCCTTCTAATTACAAATACACAAGTTAATCGTATGTCTTTTTTAATTAAGAGGCGTAATAAGTCGAATTCTACTAGAGGGGATTAATAATATTAATACGTTATATTATATATAAATTAGGATTTTTTTAGCATTGTATTTACTTGATATATTACTTTCTTTTGTACTTACTTTTATATTGATTCTATAGGGCTAATTACTTCCTTTTATATATAGAGTTAATAGCGTTCTAAAGATAGATTATATAGGAGAGGTATTATATCAGGAGGTAACGTTAGGAGTTATATACGGGGGCACGGCTATTTGGGCCATTGCTGTATACGATGTATAAGCGTAATATAACGTCGCCCTATAATCACTTGCCTAACATTATAGATATAAGTACCTTGTTCTCTATCCTTAGAAAAGGGCAAAGATTAGTTTCTAGTTATAAAATAAAGATATATTATGACCCTCCGATTATATTCTAACGACCCACTAATAACCTTATATAACTCAACCTATTATCAATCGTCCCCATCTGAC
>NXFV01000916.1:0-72278 GCA_002803225.1 Gamarada debralockiae | reverse complement strand
GGGGGGGGCCTATTTGTACGAGTTTGAGGAACTGTAGGCGTATTCTCTTCTTTCCTTAGCTTTGAATAATCATTAGGGTTAGGGGGGTTAACAATGTTATTGATTTTGGCTAATAACTACCGTACATCTTGAAGTAGCAGTTCCTGGTTTTCAAAAGGCAGCAGCACCACCCGAACCTCAGGCGCTTCCATCTCAATTTACCAGCTCCCTCCTCGAACTGGCGGCAACGGCCTGGACTCTTGTCCGGACACAGAGCTACCCCAAGCTACGTTACGTGCCTGCAAGGCAATTGAGTGACTGGAGGACAGTCCGACGCTCAACTGGGCCAACCCCGGGTCTACCCATCTCTCGCCCTGAAGAACCAAAGCAGCAGACTCAGACGACTTACTATCCTGCGTCCGAATGACTGCCCGGCCAGAGACCTTCCCATAACCCACGTCTCATCCAATGGGATCAGTGTGGTACCCAGTTCAGAACATCCTCCCCAGTACCCTCCGCTGACAGAGGTTCTCTCGTGTACGGTGAGATATCCCGTGATCGTTAGCCATCTACCGTAGAAGGTAGCTTGCCCTACGCTGTCTCCCCGCGCGCACTTCCGAATTCAAACGCACAGTAACTGCCACGCTGATCCGTTCGTTATTGTCGCTCACAGCTTAGAGTTCTTCGATTCTGTCTTGTATTGGACTATCCAAAGGGCCAGTCAACGTCTCACAGCAACTGATAAAATGTAACAGCTACGGGTAGTTGGAGGGCAACAGGAGGGATCACAGTATATCAGAGAAGTAGTAGTTGGGGAAGGGAGACAATAGCGGTTGTATTCATAGTGGTTGAAAAGAGGTTCCGTAGTTCTCGTATACTTGTTGTGACAGGCGGCACTCAAGCAATCAAATCAAGCGGTGTCCTCTATTACTCAGAATTATCGACAAGAAGAAAAGCAGCTCTCACTACAGTGACAGAGTTTTACATGCCTGCACACAGACCACGCTAGTCAGCCTGCACATGACAGGCATACGAACCATAACTGTCACATCACCCTCCCCTTTTAGAAAGCTTGCCCACAAGCGTCTCATGTGCCTCCTTTGCCTCCTGCATTGCTAATTCCAAGGAATTAGCTCCTACAGATCCTTCTGACTATGTGTCATCGTCTAGGGCTGCAATTATAACCTTGCCTGACTTGTAAGGCTTTACAGGACAGTTAGAAAACCAGTGACGATTATTCCCATAACGTACGCACTTGTCCTCCTTCCTAAGTTGTTGTCTTTGTTGAGGAGTAGTCGAGCGTGCAATAGTCATGGCTGTGAGCTGTGGAGACACGTCATCGTCGTACGGGGCTGCAGTTGTGTTGATACCGCGTGGTATGCTAGCATGTGAGTAGGAGAGACGCGACTGATGGTTTGTAGAAGAAGAATGAGGAGGGCTGGCAGAAGAAGAAGCAGAGTAACTTGAAAGCTGCTCTACTACTCGTACAAACTTAGAGGAGTCGCGGGGAAGGGAGAGTCGCTGCGCTAACCGGGAATGAATAGAAGAGCAAGACTGTTCCGGAAAGCTGAGATTTTATTGACGTCTAGCCAGTCTTGCCCCCTAGCTTCGTACAGCACACGCTCAAACTTCGAAATGTATACAGGGGCAGAGTCTAAGCCTTGTTTAAGGGCGTATAACCAGTCTTCTGCCTCTTGTACCTTATTCAGGTTATTATATACCCGCGAAAGCTGACTGAGAATCGCTTTATGATTCCAATCCTCGTCCTCCTCTGCCTGATCGAGTTGTGGGAGAACCATAGCTTGTACGTGACTATCGAGGTTCAGGTATATGTAGTAGAATTGTGCTACGACATTGCTGATCAGTAGTCCGTTTACGCGTAACTTTGCTTTGATTGCAGGGAGCCTCGTATCGAACTTGTGAGCTTGTCCGGAGAACTTTTCGAGGTCTGGGAGTGCGGGCTTCGGTCGCTGGTTCGTACAGGATCGCAAGAGGACTATCTCGTCGTGCTGTCGCTGGATTTCGGCTCGTAATTCTGCAATAGTAGCAGAGAACTCTTGACGGAGAGTATCTATGTCTGTGGATAGATATAGAGGTAGGTAGAAATTGTAGAGGTCGTACGACTCAGGATGTGTTATTGTGGTATAAGAGAGCTCCTCCCCTCCTTGTATTTCAGCTCCTTAGACATCAGCTAGTCCTAAAAATGCCACTATATTTCGCCCCCAAACAACAGCTCAACTGACAGATTGTGAGATACCACTTACAGACCCACCCACTAAGCGTCTGCCCCTTCGCCGCGTTGATCTCCAGCGTGTAATCCTGCGGACCACACCCGCGCGAGATCATCATATACCTATGCATGTCTCAATTATGGGCGGCGACGACGCGACTTCCTGCGGCACCCACGTTGGGTGGCAATGGAGCGCACCCAACAGTAATGTCGCGCTTCGGGAACTGAAAGTAACCACCAGCACCTGCGAATTGAAACTCCACAAGGATTGGAGTGCCATTAATAAGTGCAGTGAAGAGTCAGCGGAGGGACACCCCATAGTCGATTTTTCAAGCAACGCATGACGGCCATGCTTTTGTTTGTTCAACATGAAGCGCATACACTTGCAGTAATCCACAGAAGAATGCCTACGGAGCTTTCTGATACGATCACATGGAGCTGAGATGGCACCAGATGATCCTCCAGCTGTGAGTTTTCATTCGTTAGCTTTCGCCGTGGCCCACTTAAGCCTTGCTCGGCCTCAGAAACATCTTCGATGCCTCATGTCAATCGGGCTACGTACGTTAAAAATTCAATTATATAAGTGGACAAAACTCAGATTCATACACCTAGTAGTGACCTATCAGCCGACCAAACAAGTGCGCGAACTTGCAGTGTTGACCACATGATGGGAACCGCCTCGTCAAGAGTCCCACAAGAATGCCGCGACCACAGCTCCCCATCCACCCGGATTATTATTCTGCGTTACTAAAACGGCCCCATTATAGTAGACCACATTCACAGTACTCCTGGTGTTCAACCCGTAGTAGTAAAGCGACGAGGTTGTAGTAATATCCACCGCGTTGGTCTGGCATGAAGAACCGCACGAGCTGCTGTCGTCGTTGAAGAATGTCCAGAAGCCGGATCCGTAGATGTGGAGGTTCGAAGACCCCGATATTACTTGGAACCAAGCCATTCGGCACTGTTGTAGCCTCAGCAAATCTTCTTAGAGAGAGGTAGGAGAGGAGATTTACCTGGCCGTCAGAAGAGCCACAGTTCGAGAATGTCGGATCAAAGCCAGCCGCGGTCCACGGAGCTGGTGCTAAGCTGGCAGATCCACTCCCTTGCCAGTACGGAGTCTCTGATTGCTGCATACCAATGTACACATTCTGCGCATTGTTCAAATTGTATTGATACAAGGTGTTGTGTTCAAAGGCTGTGCCAACGAGCCAGGTTGCTTTCGTGGCTTCGACAAGCATTCCGCGGCCAGTGGAGATTGTCTGGCCGTTACTTCCATCAAGGTCATGGTCGGCGGTCCATCCTAGGTTGGGTCAGAATTCAGAAGCTTATGTACACTGGATGACACGGTAACTTACCCCACATATTCTCAACATATGCGGATGAGGTCGAGGTCAAATGCAGAAGCAAGTAAGCCGCTTTACATGCGTCAGGCGCTCCTCCACAGTTTGTCTCCACTTTAGAGCCAGCTGCTCCTCCTACACGTAAGTGTGTGTTCCAGAAGCCGACGTCCCCTGGGTTGTTACCAGCGACGTTGACTTCCAATAACGTACAACCTGGCCAATTAGCAATTAATCACGAGCCTTGGAGGAATACTTCTGCTTACCTTGTAGAACGTCTGCGACGGTGAACAAGAAATCGGAAAACTGAGCTACTCCAACATCTCCAGCGTTGCCGACCTTCACCATCGGCACTGGCGCACTGGGATTGTAAAAGTTGCTGCCAGTGGCTGAGATCGCAGACCATGCTTCACCAACGACCCTGCTTCCTGCGGGGAAGAACACTGTATTCGTCACTATGTATGTCCCCGCCGGGAAGAACAATATCTTGCATCCAGCGTAGGTCGACGCGATGTAGTTGAGATTGGCAGTATCGTCCGTAGCGCCGTCTCCGTAAACCGGATATCCAGAAACGGTCTTGACGTTAATGAATTCCGTCACATCATACTGATCATAGGTTGGTGGTGCAAAAGTCTGATATTTACCGCTTGAGGCCAGGAGAGCTGATGATCTGCTCGAGGTGTATGTCGTTCCGGTTTGATGAGCTCCTGTTATTGGCCCGTTAGGGACGTAAGAATTTCCGTAAACCCAGGTTTGGGTAACGCTGCCGGTCAAGATCGAAGAGCCGCTTGCTGTCACAGTCTGTGGTGGCTGGTCAGAGCGCAAAGCTTTGCCGCAGAGGAACGTACTTACATAGGTCACGCCCGAGCCGGCAGAAAATTTCTCAATAACAAGACTATTCGCTCCTGTACTCTCCGCATCAGCCGCCACAAAAGTTCCGATGTTCGACGCGGTAGAATCCAGGATGATGACGCTCCCAAGCCCTCCAGCAGTCATGTCGATAGCAACAGAATTATACTCGAAAGATAGGTCCTGGAAAACACAATCGAAGCAGCCACTAACTTTGATACCTGTGGTACACCCACTGAAAGAAATCCCTTTTAGATTGTACTGCTGATTGGAGAAGTTGATGCCGACGACTCCACCATTGATCACGAGGTCATTCATAATAGTTCCAGATCCTCCTTCTGGCATGGCAATACCAGTGTGACCTGTTGAGTAATCCGGCATGTTGAACACGACATTCGTCAGCTGAGTCGCTTGGCTCACACTCCAATCGAGTAATGTGAAGGTACTGCTTGCGGCAATGTTGGTAGAATCTAGGATCAAGTTTTTGATGCCAATATAGAAGTTGATCGTAGATCCCAGATTCGGATCTTTTCCGTAAATCAAAGTGCTGCCGCTGAATGACGACGATGCCTTGATCGTTGGTGGACTCAATGGATTTCCCATGATGACCGTGTCAACGTAAAGTTGCAGCGGTGAACTTATGAGGTAAGTTCCAGCAGGTAGATAGACAACGGCTGGCTGTCCTGTGGTACCGAACACGTGCTGTGACCGATCGCCTGCGCTGTTTCCAGCTTTGATAGCATTCCTGTCAAAATCTCAGGGTCAGTATTGCCTAATAAGGTAGATTTTGGAGTTATGAAACAATGTCTCATGAGTTGTCCACTCCCACGATATGTCTAGAGAGTTAAAAAAGTCGCGAGACATCCGGAATGGGAAATACTGCTCCAAGAAATAGGGGCACATACACAATAGCTGCGGTGTCGTCGGTGACACCATCTCCTTTGGCTCCGTAACCAGTTTTCACGTTTCGGAAGACAGGCCAAGAAGCGCCATTTGCGATAAATGGTGATGTGCCGTCATGAGTGATTGTCTCATACCAAAAGGTCGAAGGATACGTTGCAGTGAGTGAAGTGCAGGAGGCTTGAGCTGCAGCCACAACGAGAGGAGAATGTCTCGTCACGGGATCCCATGGTGTAATGGAAGTATTGGGAGAAAGAATAGGAATTCCTCTACGATTAGTTAGCCAGGAAGTTTGTTTGTAACTTCAGCCAAGAGACATTGCGTGTGGAGGAACATCTTCAGATATCGTTTGAAAACCCGTCATACTCACGCGACCAGAACTGGCCGATGACAAGAAATGAGAACTTACTGAGCTTCAGGAATATAGTCGGAAGGCAGAACGTAAGTATAGGGCGGATAGAGCTGAGTCTCATTCGCCGGAACGTTTGAGGGTACTCCCAACGAATTGACTTCGGGTAGGGCAAGAGCGGACACCAACGGCGCCAGAATCAAAACTAGACAAAGCATAGTAAAGGGAAGATGCCGTCTTTCTCTGAATCTTTCAAATCAACGCTGCTGATATTTATTTGGAACTTCATACATGCTACCTCTATATACCAGAACCTATTGGCTAGAGAGAGTGTGTGCCTCCTATAGACGAGCAAGCGGATCCTGTTCTTGAAAATCCGTCCACCATCAAAAGTCAAGCTTTTGTGGAGAGATTGACAAATCAAATGGCACTTGGCACGGGTACTAGATCGAACGCAAACTCGGGAGAAGGCAACATGGTCAACGAGTGCCTCCGGTGTGGTGCAATGTGCTTGAAGAGGTACGAGAAATTGCGGCACTATGTTGAGAAAGGCAGGTGCCGGACGTAATACACACAGAAATAGAGTCTACGGGGCATGACTATTGGAGCAACAGGAAAGAAAATATTGCAATCAGGACGACCTCGGGGATGAAGACCTTTTCCAGGTAGCGGCCCCGAACATTTCACAAGGAACATCTCGGCCCGATTCCGGATTGCTCCATACCACGAGATCCGTAGATTTTAGCAAGGGGAAAGCTACGTTACACTTTGGACAGCGGCAGCACCCGCAAAGCTTATTTCGACTCTTTTCCAGGTAGGTTGAGCTCCAAAGAATGCGGGGTTTTGTACACGCTCGGCCAAATTTGTCGGCGTAATGCAAAAGAGGGTGCTCTACCCCGGATAATCCCATCTCCTAAATCTCCTTAATATGATGTCAGGGTCCATAGCTCATAGTTCTCAGAGTTCTGTAAAAGCACTACTGAGCGGAGCGAATAAACCCGCGAATGCTAACTCGGCATTGGCTGGTCGGAGGAACCAAGCGGCTACAAACTGTTGTAGCTGTCGATCAGATGAGCCCGAGAGAGCTACACCAAATCGTGTATGTAGAGTAAAATGAAGTAGCACTTGACTTCTCAATTAATAACTGAAGCGCCGATGTGGAAATAGTGCTGAGCGAAAGGACTTTAAAGCTGAGAGCCTCCTTGAGGTCCTGCATCCGGCAAGCCGAATGATCGTTCCATTCCCTCGATAGCCTATGAATTCCCAATGGGTCATCGGCGCCCCTCCCAAATTGCTGTCGAATGCGCAGATTCCACCGTATGTTCGCAAATGATGCCCGGCTGTGAATGCTGCACAACCAGAGGATGCGTTCAACACTCTTCGACCATCCACGGCGGCTCAACAGCTTCCAAGGAAGCTCAATTGTCGACTTCTTGATCAGCCAGAGATTAAGCTCCCACATCCAGCACCAAGGCTCCAGAGGGGGACTGTATCGGCTTGAATTTTGACAGGAAGATTCTGGAATTTCCCACGCTCAGGTTGAACGAGAAGCTCTCTACCGTCACCGCAAATTATCTGCAGCATTCTATTACATGGAAACTAGCAGATGAAACCTTAGAGTTTGCCTGCGCCATGCCATCGAGCCCCCGTTCTCCTATGTTTCGGTTCGATAGCGTCTTGGGTCGCACTTCGCTATATTGTTCGTACAGTCTGACGGAGGCAGGTCGAGAAGATTTTTGGAACTCGTTTGAATCGTGTGTAAGCGGTGATGGACCAGAGATGCTCCTGCATCACTCTCTGGGAGTGGGAGAAGGGTTCTCTGCGTAGGATGTTGTCAGCAACTTGGTTCACAAGGAAGAAACGCAGGAATCGCGATGGAGAGGTAGCAAACCGACAGAAACAAAGGCCACTAACACGTTGATCCAGCTAGAGAGAATAATACTCTTGCCAGTCTTGCAAAAGTGAGCAGTTATGTTCCTTTTCTCGGGGCTCTCAGCCTCTATGACAACCCCACCCCAATCGACCTGCGGTGGCCGAGCTGGCAGAGGGGTGTCGGAGGGCTGTCCGCTGATGTATTGTCGGCCACATTGTTCCTTGGTGGGTCTTGACTGGCGCGCAGGCCGTCGGCATTTGTGAAAGGAGAGGGAGGTACATTGGTTGTGTCATTGTTGGCGGGTGGTGTCTTATTCTGCTGACGAGTTGTTCCCGGTAGGTTGCTTATGTGAAGAGTCGAAGGTCGTCTCGGGTCTGCGGAAGGTGAGAAGGGTCATGCGATTTGGTTCTTGCCCAAGACCGTATGCGATCCAGATATGATTCTGAGTTAAGTGAAGTTTCCTTCATCGATGTAATAGCACACACGCGAGAAGTGCGTTATAGATTGAAGGTTGAGGCAGAAGGATGTTGAAGGATAAATGTTGTGCCAGGGATGTAGATTGAGCCGCCTTCGCCAACGCGCCAAAGCGCCAAGAAGTACTAAAGTACTGAGATAATACGTCACCCACGTCCTCGACTCTTCTTCTAACCCGCACCTGCAGCGTCTCACCCAGGTTCTCAATTCCCCTCTCCCGCCAGCGTTCCCCGTGGCAATCATGAATTGCCCTTCTCGCACAGATAACCTGGACTGCCACGACGGCTGGAACCAGAACCCCAATCCCCTCGAAGGTGCCACCCGAGAGGACTTCAATGGCCGGACGAACTCGCGCATCCTGCGCAGATTAGATCCTGCTGGCCCAAGTGGCGATCATACTATGCATGAAGCCCACGAAACCGAGCCCTTTCATGGGCAAAATGCCTCGTGGATGGGCGTAGAGACTACCTCACAGGTCGACTCCCTTGCCGAGCTTCCCAGTTCCCCTACTCGCGCTTCCAGCTTTCTCCAGAAGGCTCAGAAATGGATGAGAACCTATAGTCAATTCATCGGGCCCGGATTCATGGTAGGATATCTGTGACATGGGTTATGGCATGGACTCGCTGACCTTCTGCAGATATCGGTTGCGTACATCGACCCGGGTAACTACTCTACCGATGTCGCCGCTGGCGCCAGCTACCAGTTCAAGCTTCTATTCATTGTTCTATTATCTAACATCATTGCCATCTATCTGCAGTCCCTATGCATCAAATTAGGAACCATTACCGGAATGGACCTTGCTCAGATGTGTCGTGCTCACCTTCCCAGATGGCTCAACGCTTTCCTTTACCTCATGGCTGAAGGCGCAGTTCGTACCAAAACCGTTCCTGCCATGACCTTAGCTAACTTGTCTGATCAAGATTATCGCTACAGACATTGCTGAGGTACGGCTGCTGCGCATCCATTTTATGATTAAGCATAATAGCCTTGAGACAATCATGGCGGTCTTTGAAACATTTAAGTAGCCAGCCAAGGCTCTCAACTGACGCGAACCCAGGTTATTGACACAGCGATTGCCATCAATGTTCTCATTCCACAGATACCCCTAGTTGCTGGCTGTGCCATCTCGATTCTCGACGTTTTCCTGATCCTCATATTTTACCGTCCAAATGGAACGATGAAGGGTGTTCGGGCATTCGAGTTCTTTGTTGCGGCTTTAGTCCTCGGCGTTGTCATCTGTTTCTGTATTCAACTTTCTATGATCAAGAACGTATCCGCGGGGGAGATATTCCGGGGCTACCTCCCTTCGTCTACCATCGTCGAGTCCAATGGGTATGTAATTCCCAAACACGCGTGATCCTGCAAGCTTACCATTTTACTAGACTCTATCAAGCTTGCGGTATCCTCGGTGCAACTGTCATGCCGCACAGTTTGTATCTAGGATCGGGTATTGTCCAGCCTCGCCTTATCGAGTATGACAAAAATCATGGGCACTATGTCCCTCATACGTCAACAGCTTCCCAAGCCCCACAAAGCTCCCACTCAACAAAGAAGCCTTTCTATCAACCCTCTCTAGCTGCTATCAAACATTGTATGAAATACTCTATCATCGAGCTCGGAATTTCCCTGATGACCTTTGCTGTCTTCGTCAACTCGGCCATCCTCATCGTTGCTGGCGCCTCCCTGTACGGCATTGGCGAAGCTCAAGACGCTTCACTCTTCTCAATTCACGACCTACTTTCCTCCTCCATTGGACCTGCTGCTGGCACAATATTTGCTCTAGCCCTGCTTCTCTCTGGAGTGTCAGCGGGTATCGTAGGCACGATCGCCGGGCAGATGGTTAGCGAAGGAGCGCTCAACTGGACTGTAGCACCCTGGCTCCGGCGATTGATTACCCGCAGTATTGCTATCATGCCTTCCATCGTTATCGCCGGGGCTGTTGGCAAAGATGGCCTTGACGCCGCTCTCAACGGATCCCAGGTTGCGCTCTCCGTTGCACTGCCTTTTATCTCAGCACCACTCATCTACTTCACGTGCAGAAACAAGTACATGACGGTCAACGGCAAGAGAAGTGCTGCTATAGCGGAGGATGATGCGGATGAACAGTTGGAAAGGCTTCTGGAAGCAGAGCAACCAGCTGATGAGGGCGTGAAGATGCGCAATCACTGGGCGGTGACAGCCTCAGCGATTCTACTTTGGCTCATTGTCGCCGCCATGAATGTTGCCAACCTGGTTCTCCTTGGGCTAGGCCACTAGACGCTCCTCCTGGACATTGGAACGATGGAAGTTAGAAATAAACTAGGTACTGCGAGGTGATAAGAGGTTCATTTGAGGAGCTATTGGACCGCTACGAGAAAATAGATTGATAATCATTCCCTGGTCACTCGTTCATTTGTTCTATAGTATCATTGTATATACAGCTTTACCATTTTCAGCCATTCGCGGGTGCACGCCCTGCTCCGAATCCTTCTCCCAGTCGTAGGGGGACACGCTCAAGATCGAGTTCGGCCTTGGCCCCAGTTCCTGTAATGGCTAGATTGTACTGAAAATATTCTTGTACTGTATGTCACGGGACAACATGTTTCGGATATAATGTGATCACGGGTAAATTCTTCAAAACGCGAGGAATCTTTCTCTCCTTTGGATTCCTCGCGCTATGTCTTGTATTCAGAAGCAATAATACGCCTCCAACCCTCATACTACCTAAAATAGAGCACTAAAAATTATATTGTACTAAAAATCATTAAGCACCATTTATAATAGAGTACCAAACTCGGGTTTCACCCTGAAGCCTTTAGCTGGTCCTAGAAGGTCACATCCGATGGCCTTGGAAGTCTGCGGCTTCCATAGGCTATCTTTTGAGATGAAAATCGAACAAGGTGCTGCTCAGAGGCAGTAACGCAGTGCAGGTCAATCACTTGGGTTATCCACCGGTGAGTTTAGACTTAGTGAGGCGTCTACAAGAAATACAAGCCAAATTTGCCGACAGGAAACGACTACTTTGACTTTCACTGGCGTTATCCTTCGTCTCATCTTATCTTATAAGAAAGAAGTCACGATCCAAGAGATATAAGAAACAAAAGACTAGTTTTACATTCATAAGACACTTATTGAAGACAGCTCAAGGTTTTGTTCTGGACTTTGAAGTGATATCTAAAGTGCACAAAACTATCCTAGAGTTTCTAGTAGAAATCTTTCCCTATCTTGAAAGCCCACCGGGCCTATCTCACTGATGCAAGCCTGTGCATTTCCAGAAGACGGCGGCTATAGAACGTATCAGTTGTCGAGATATGTCGTGAATCAACTACTAGTACTTCATCTGTATTACCAAAGAGCACTAAAACCAATTGTGTATCTTCAAGGAGATAAGTGTAGAAGTTCTGAAAAAGCCTGTTCTTCACGATGAATTCGATGGCTAAGGCAACTGATTCTGGGTCTAAGACGAGTTGAGAGAGCGACGCTGAAGTTGCCCTCAAAGGGACTTGCTGAGCAACAGCCACCAATTGTAGTTCTTGGACTAGAGAGGCTTGTTCATTACTGGCATTTATCGAACTGAGAGACGGTTTTGCCCTATCCTCCGTCGCCAGATATAGCTATAATAAATAGAGATAATGCATAGAGCCAAAATTACATAGCCCCACCACATGGTCGCGGACGCGGAGATGAGTAACCCGGCACCTGCGACGAAACCCGTCACCCCTTTCATCCCAGCATGCACCTTGACTATGTTGGCGTGGCGTTTTAGCATTCGTTTAACGTCATCCACCTCCAGCTCCTTTACTCCTGCGATAGTGTGTCGATACTCTCTTCTCTACACGAAGAGAGACCAAGCGTTATTGGCCAGTCCATAGAACACGGCTGGAGCATTTCTGATATATCCAGATAAGAGATTGCTTGCGGCGTATATCTGAGGATTTGTGCCGCTGATCGCCATATATGTTCCAACGCCTACCACTATAGCTCCGAGTCCCATGAGTATATTCCTAAACAGAGGAGACGGAGTTCGAGCCCCCGGAGCCCGACGAGTCCAAGGATAAGAGGAGCGAACATGGCCAGCTCAACGAGTGGGTGCAGGATAAGGGAGGAGGCGCGGAGGAGACGATGAAGGTGGAAAGTGGTCGGTAATTGTTCGCTGTAGAGGCGATGGGCTTTGCCCAATTAATGTCTATTGGTATGCTGGCAATAAAATGAATGATAATAAGTACAAAGAGATAATCCTCTAGAATCGACTGATTAAGTACACGATGTAATTGATAGTTATAATCTGTAACAGAGTGGCTTGGAAGGATAGGTAGCATTTTCTAGTAAATTCCAATATGATTAAACAAGTCAGCAGACCGCAAAGAATTAACAGGAAACGTTATACAAAATCTCAACACTTCTCAGATGTTGTTTCGGCTCCTAGAGTACACAAATAACACCCAAGGGTTTCTAGTAGATAACTTTCTCGATATTGAAAACGTGTCAGTCCCATCTCGCTGACAGACCTCTGTGCAATTTCGAAAAGACGAGGAAGGAACTGTTTATCGGCTGTTAAGAGATTCTGCGGATCGATTGTCAGGTCTTCGTTTGAAGGACCGAAAAGTGACATAGACAGATACGTATCCTGAAAGAGACGAATACAGAAGTCCTCGAAAAGATCGTTCTTTATGTAAACTCGATAACGGAGGCGATTGATCCCGGGTTTGAGACGAGTTTAGAGAGCAACTCTCAAGGCACTTTCTTGAAGATTTGTCGAGCGGAAGTAACAAGTTTCAACTCTTCGATTAGAGATATCTTGTCTACTGGTATCGCTTCTCCAACTAACGGACGATGATAACCTATCCTATGCCGCCAGATATAATTGCAGAAGACGGATGAGATGATACACAGGATCAAAATTGATAGCTCCACCAGATGGGTGCTGTGACAAGTGATGCTGGTCTAATGTGATGGAGCTCTTTGGCTTACATTTGGATAGGTGTTGCCCTCCCCGTCAATGCTCTTCTCATCGGAGCCAGATAGCAGGCTGGCCGCCAACTACCTGGACATTCCTCTGCCGAATACTGCAACTTCGCATCAGAAGAAGGAATCGAGCGCCGGAGGCTACGCGGTATACATTAATCGACCAGGTGTTACCTCAGACCATTTAGTTCAAGCCTCAGAATATATCGCCTCGGAATATGTCGAAGTTGATCATAGACTCCAAATACAAACAGAGATCGATCACCAAGGAATAACCCCTTCCCCTTCAATATGCTTCCCAACATCCGCATCCCTCTTCCCACTAACAATCTCCACCAACCCCTTCGCAGAAACCCTCGGATCACCCGCCCCTGTTTTAATCCTCTCCTGAATCCCCGCTTCTCCAGTCCCACTCAAGTTCGTAACCACATATCCCGGATTGAACGCCCAAACCTTAATCCCCTTATCCTTGAACTCGACATGATGACACACCATCAACATATTCAGCGCACTCTTGCTCATCCTATACGCCACTGAGGGAAGATTGTAATACGGAAAACTTGGATCGGAACGTCGGGTTATGGAGCCAAGATCAGAAGAGACGTAGATGAGTCGTCCGTCCTTACTCTTCTCCAACAGCCCCACAAACGCCTCCGTAACAACCGCCGGTCCAAACGTGTTTGTCTCGAAGATCGTCCTCAACTGCTCTAGCAATGGCTTGCCACGCAACGTGATGCCTGCGTTGTTGATCAGGACGTCCAACCTTCCAAATTCCTTCTCAACATGCGCAGCGGCGGCCTTGATGGACGCTTGGTCCGTGACGTCTAGCTGCACCATTGAGAATGAGGAGGCTGGGGATGAGCCTTGCAGGTCTAAGAGAGCCTTTTGACCTTTCTCGATTGAGCGACTGCTGATTATAACATGATAGTTTGGTGAGGAAGTGGCGAGGGCTTCAGCAGTGCAGAAGCCGATTCCTTGGTTGCCACCTGCGGTTTTGTAAGTCGAGTCTTAGTTGAGAGAGTTTGGGAGGGGAGGCAAGTACCGGTTATGAGAACGATTGTTTTGTCGGTTGCCATTTTGTGACTTGAGCGGAAGCTGCTTGTGTCTGGTATCTGGTATCTGCGTTACAATCTTGGAAGACTTCCTTGGATATTGTTGAAGCTGCTAAGCTCATACAGTAAAGCTGGCTGCCACGGCTGAAATATATAATTGATGGTGGGGCAGTGGGTTCATCGTTAACTCCAGCGTAAATCCGAAATCCGAACCCATGCAAACCTCCAAGACAAGCCACCATCGCGAACTTCAAATCGCAGCTTTTTGATGCACAAAATGGCGAGCTCTGCAGCTGATCATTTTCGTAAGTGGAACGAAGCGATCTTTAACTAAAAGAAGTGTCTTGCCGAACGTCTCCATACGACATTTGAGACACGTGACTGAAGGAAACGTCGAAATGAAGCCTTGAATTTTCGAACTCTGGAAAAGTAGACAAGTTCTAGCGAACGAGACAATTGTGAGTAGTTCATTTTGAGTACTCACAATTGTTTCTGGTTGAGTCAAGGGGGATCCACTGACGGAGTCGAAGGAAAAAGCACTAGCTCGTTGCGGACTTCCACCGGGGTTGATTGAGCATTTCAAATATCAGTAGCGCACTTTATTAAAGACTTTTCTATATTCATTGAATTTGAAAAACTCTCGTCGTAATGTATGATCAACCTCTACCTAAGCCACCCCTCACGCACTGTAGCCAACCGTAATAGTATGATCTCCACCCTCGACCTGCACGGTCACATACCCGGAGTCCGCAACTTGTCCGTAAGCCGCAGTGTACGCCCTGGACCCGTTGTTCTCCCACGCCAAAGTATCGTCAACATAAACAGGGAGACTGGAATTCCCAACCGGCACCGAAATCGTTCCCTTCGCACCAGCGGGCGAGCTAACACGCAAATAAAATAATCCAATTGCCTGGTTGCTATCCCATGCCACACGAATCGGCCCATGAGGCGTCGGGACCATGCCTTTCGCCCATTGCACATCACCAGGAATTGGTTTGACGCTGAAAGTGCTGAAGCCAGGACCTTGCGGTGTAACGCCTAGGATGTAGTTTGTGAGCGCGGGTACGACACCCGTTGACCAACCGTGGGCCATAGATGTGAAGCCGCCTTCGTATGGCTGTCCTTCCTCTCCGATTCCTTCCCACATTGTGATTCCTGGATCGTTGGTCTCCATCCATCCGTACAGTCGTCTGATTTCCTCGAGCGCACTATCTGCCAACCCGGTCAAGAAGCGGGCTTCGACCTCGAAGTAGGAGATGAAAGCGTAAACTCGATTTGAGAATCCGGCACTGAGGACATCGTTGTCGTAGAAAGAGTTCCCGTAAAATCGGGCATTGTTGGCGGAGAGGTACGAGAGGGCAGATTTTGCTCGAGTTGCGTTTGCGGCGCCGCTGATAATGCTCAGACTATTGCCATCTTGGGCATGGGTGGCGCAGTAGGTAGCTCCGCAGGTGCCATCGAAGAACGCTCCAACACTGCTATCAAAATTGTAGATGTTGATGGCGGCGGCGACAGCTTGAGAGCGAGCAGACCAGCGAGCAGCATCGTCTTTGTGTCCGAGGTAGGTTGCTATCGAGGCTGCGTTGTCGAGAGCGATCACGTAGAGTGCGTTGAAGTAGGTCACGGGACCAGTACGCGGAAGGAAAGCGTAGTCACCATAGCTTCCTGAGATACCGAGGCCTTTGGTGATCAACTGGGTGGTGGTGTCGGTTATCGAAGGATAGAATATGTCGAGGACGTTGATCATTGTTTGGTAGTAAGTCACGACAAAATCGGTGTCACCCGTGTACATGAACAGGTCGTAGGTATTAGCTACCCACCACAAAGGATAATCAAGTAGCTGTAATGTGTAGTCGTTACTGTCAAAGTCCAGGTCAGTATCGCTTTCGTCAATGGGAGCACGTGACTTACATGCTGGCTGGTGGAATCCAGCCATCGGCGCGTTGATGATCAGCCAAATCTGCGAGAACATTCCGAGCGGCTTGTGGGACATCGTGGCTAAGATAAGAAGTTCGAGCGGATACAGCAAGGTCACCAATGTACGGGAGGCGATCACGCTTCGCTCCGTCGATGATGAGCAATTTTCCCAAGATTGTCGGACTTGCAGCATTTCGAGGATCGGTGGAATTGGCATCAAGGGAGTCTGTGCATAAGTCATTCGTGTAGACTCCATCGTACCACCATTGGTTGAGTTTGTCGTCAGAACTTTCGAACCAACCAGTAAAAGTATCTTGGGTGCCGAGGAAAGCTGAGATATTCAGGCTCAAGGAATCAATGGAGACCGAACCGTATGGTGAAGTGTATGGCGCATCGCTATCCAGAGCATCCATATAGATCTTCACGTAACGGAAGCCATGAATGCCATCAGCGCAGACTTGATTGCCATACTCGCAGCCGTGAATGTCAGTCCAGGTATATGGATTTGGCTGGACGGCAATCTGGAGATGAAACACGTGATCAGTCATACACTCCCGCAATTGGTCGCAAATATTGCCATACCTGGTCGCTTCCTGGTGTAATTGTGTCTCCCTGGTATGGTGATTAGCAAACAGACATTGAAATGCTGGATTCGGAGACTTGCATTGTCAGACCTCGAAAAGTCTGATACCTCGGTAAGATACCCGTATTGGATGCTTTCCGAGAATGCGAGCCTGATGCCGGGCAGGCCAGGAGTGCTATTATATGCCCCACCGAACTTGATTGAGAGGTATCCAGCGATATTCTGGCCAAAGTCGACAACGATGGTAGGAATCGTGTCTGCAGCGGAGGAGGCGTTCGACCTTGGAGCAGGTCGCGTCAAGATGGTCTTCCCGTGACCGGTGAGAAGCCCATCGGGATTCGTGACATTTCCTTGCGTGTAGTTTGAGACGATGCTCAGAGGATGGATAATTTGCGTTGAGGGAGATCGGATATATTTCTGCCAGTCATCGGGGCCACTGGAAGCAAGTTGATTCTGGAACTGATAAGCCGGCGAGGCAGGAGCGGGAGCTGCGCCAGTGGGAATTATTGCGATAAAGAGAACAACAAAAGAATGCAAAAGAAGCAAGCCATGTTGGAACATGATTGCTATCTGCAATTTAATATTATGTATTCTAAAGTATTCTAAGGAGCGACGAACAATGGCAACGACATTGTGGTTATCGCGACAAAGACGTTTATATATGTCTTTGCGGCAGTCAAAACGTTGCGCACAGGCTCATCTTTCGGCGCTTTTTAAGATTACAGTGTCTGTGAAGGAAGGCGTTCCATGGATGGATTGTGGGGAAAGCGCCACGCGAGGAAAAGGGGCAGATTGTGACCCCATCTCCCGCCGCCCTCAAACGAATCACGATGACGTTCCGCATGACCCGAAAGCACCTAAGACAAAAGCAACCTTGGGGTGATCGTCAACTAAAGCAAACTTTCGATAGCCTCATGCCGAATTTAAGGGGGGCCAGCAGACACGGACATTTGATTTGAACATGGGAGGAGAAAGTATGATGTGCAGCGCCAATCGCAATTTCCCCCAAGATTCGCGAGCTTGCCGAAGAGATCGCTTGACCTCCTAAACGTGGCCTTCATGACCTTCCAGGACCTCAGTTGTGACATTGCAATTTATTTAAACGTTCCACCTTCCTCTTTTCCTTTGACTCCTGCAACGTACCTTTCATTTTCATCTAAGGGATGCAGCGTAAGGGATCATGCTGAGCCGGGTAATACGGATATCATTTTGGGCTCAGCCGTTTGGAATGAGTCGAGGTCCGCTGATTGAATCTGTTCACTCACTTTCTCAAAGGCCTTCCAAGGACAGCACATCAGTATCACCAGCTGCAATTTACCTCACCGCCAATTTCTTCTGTCTCTTGACGCATGGAAGCGCGGGATCTTGCCTGAACACCTTGTACAATACCTTTGAAGCTGGCAAACACGTTCATCGTCCTGCCGAATGGAAGCGGGATACAATTGAGTGTGTTGATTTCGGGACAAACTTCAAGAGCGATCTCAAAATTGAACAATACGCACAAGCTTACTCGACGCGAGCTTCCCAAGTTCGGAGAATTGTGTTTGCGTGCAGGACGACGCGCCTTCCGCAAAGAAGCTCGATAGTTCAGGGCTTACGATGGCAACCACATTTTTAAATTCATTTCATCATTTATTTGACAACACCAAGATCTCCTCTAGAGAGAGAAAAAGCTATGAAATCTTACTATAGTGGTCTCGATCTTCAATATCAACAGAATCCAATATCTGGCCTTGAAATTGATGAGCTTGTTCAACCGTGCCTTTCCCAGTATCCATTTCATTTTTTATAAGACTCAGGCGCGAAAAGACTTAACCAATAGATAGAGATTTAGGCCAGGAGATCTTGCAATAGACATCTTCAGGAGAAGCACAGAAGTGAACTTTGCGAGGACAAGTTTCAATGGGAATGTTCACGTGATTCGACAAAATTCTTGTCCCTAGCGTGATAGTTCAAGCTCCAAGTTAGAGGCTGAGAAGCTGTTAGAAATGTCGTTCAAATTTATATATATATATATATTCTTTTTTCTGTCGTTCTATGGCGAGCTGGTCCTTTCTGTGAACGCCGCCCTGCCTCGGGAAATATCCAGTTAGAAAGACCAAGTCTCCCGCTAAACCAATCAAAATGAATTTCTCGGATTCTGATCTGCTTCCAATTTCGCTGCAACGAGTTAGGCTCGCACCCCGATACATTTATCTCAGCGCTTTCTCATTGGCCTACGTTTTACGACGTTGAAGCCACAATTATTTCAACGCGCTGACGAGATCCTCTTTGCGATGAAATCATCGATGTGCTTACTCCGCTGCAGCCAACCCACGGCAAACTCAACCGCTTCGATGCGCCAAAGTTATATGATCCCGGCTTCTTGACCATGGCTCAGGATGCTCCGAAAAGGAAACGCGCAAGCCGCCCTAAGGTCAGGAGTGGTTGCGTCACGTGTCGGCAAGAATCCCTTTCCATCTCATATCAAGAATCGTCGAGTCCTGACTGGTATTCAGAATACGGAGAGTAAAATGCGACGAGAGGAAACCAAGTTGTTTGAGATGTCTCAACTTCAGTGGCGTTTGTGATGGATATGCTCGTCCACCACCCGTCCCCCCACCCGAGCCATCACACTTGCGTATTCTCCTGCCCAAACATCAACCCGAAGGATCATCTATTTCTCGACCACCAAGAGCTACAATCTTCGCAACCGAAAGTGAACATCGTTTCTTTCACCTCTTCGTAGTCAAAACAGCGCATTCATTATCAGGCTTCTTCGATTCCGAAATCTGGAATCGCATCGTTTTGCAAGCTTGCCAGAGCGAGTCCTCAATCCGCCATGCAGTCATCGCAATCGGTGCGCTGGACATGACAACCATGGATGTACGGGATTTTAAGGCACGGAATGGATACATCTTGAGTGAGAAAGATGAAGCAGCGATAAGCCATCACCAATTCGCACTTCAGCAATACAGTAAGGCAATAGCCTGCATGAGAGAAGCTGTTGCTCACGGAAACCAATCATTGCGCACTACACTTCTAGCATGCATGCTCATCATCTGCTTCGAGACATACCATGGCGATCACAAAGCCGCACTCTCGCAAATGCAAATCGGCCTCGGCCTAATCGCAGCCTGGTTCCGTTCAAAATCCCCTGGCACTCAGACCCCGAGCGCCATAGAATCCGAAACCATCGAGAACGAGATATGCGAAGCTTTTGGCAGACTTGATACCCAAGTGATGACCCTCCCGGACTCACGCCCCCTCTCCGAACACGAAGAGATGATGAGATGCCACGCCGACGCCATGGCAGCCATGCCTCGATCCTTCCCCTCCATCAGAACCGCGCGGTTTTATTCCGACATCATCATGCGTCGCCTCATGCATTTCCGGATTTTCCACGCAGATACACATCGCGACACCATGGCGCGAGCCGTTGGCCCCAACGAAACCATCGCCGACCCACCAGAAGAAATGAAACTCGAGCTCGCGAAATACATGGCGGATCTCGAACGCTGGAGAAGCGCTTTCAATCCCCTTATGAACCACCTCCTTAAATACGGGAGTGAGAAAGAGTATCTCTGCGGCCTTTCCCTCGAGTACGTAATATTGAATGTCTCAATATTGAAGTGATGCAGTACTGATAGGTATCCCAGCATTCAAAACCTCAACAGCTCCTCCTCCCTAGCCAGCACCCTAGGCAAAGACCAAACACGCTTCGATCGTTTCCTCCCAGAGTACAAAGCCATCGTCTCCAAATGTCGCATTCTCCTCGCCGGTCTAGAAAGTGCCTTTTCAAGCAGCTTTCTGTTTGATTTCCAATGCATCATGCCTCTCTACATCGTAGGTCGAAAATGTCGGAATCCAGCTGTTCGCCGTGAAGCGATTGCGTTGCTTTTGGGAAAGAGTTGGAGAGAGGGCGTTTGGGACAGTATTTTGGCGGGGAAGATTGCTAGGTGGGTTATGGAGATTGAGGAAGAGGGGATTCAGGACGACGGATTCGTTCCAGAATGGTCGAGGGTTAGAGGGGCGGAAGTGAATTTTGACTTGAAGGAGAGAAGTGCGCAAGTTAGGTGTCTACGCCGAGTCAATGCAAATATTGAAGAGATGGCTGTTAGAGAGGTAGAGATAACTTGGTGAAGCAACAGCTGTTTGCCTGTGGAGGTCCGGAGCATCGGTCTCGTGAAGATATTCCGCACTGTTTTGATTTCTCAGTCCATACTGTAGTGTTTGGGATATAAGATTATTAATCGTCGAACTCATATTATCAGAGACTGAGGATAGACATTCTGGATAGCTACAAGCCACCCCGGAAAGCCCAGAGTTTAATTGCTCAAATCGAGTGAAGGACCAAAACTACAGGAAGTTCAGTTAAATTCCTCTTTATTGAGCAATTGATATCTCGTATTTCACATAATGTATATAATCCCCCGAGGACATCGGACCACAGAGCGAGCTGCTGGCCACATTTCAGGACAGCACTCTCAGTTCATCATAGAGAGGAACAGGTTATTCTGGGAGACTTTAATCTGCATCACGTACTCTGGGGGTCTGGTGCGGCGGGCAAGGGATCCCGAATCGGACGACATAAGTGATATCACCGAAGATTTTCAACTATACCGTCCCCTGTCAGCTGGTACAATCATATACGGCGACATATACACAAAGGCACATAGACCTTTGCTACGGCACACAAGACCTCGTGGACAAGGTCACCACCTGCAGCGCAGACCCCAGAATGGGCACCAACTCTGACCACCTCCCTATCACAACTATGCTAGACCTCAGAATGATGCAACGGTTAAAAGTGGATACACACGATTGGTCTAGCATAGATGAGTAAGAATTTTGAACAAGTCTTGCACGTCAGCGACCGGAACTTCAATGCCCCAAGAAAAAGCCCGCATTGGACGTGTTGGAACATGACATCTGAGTCATAACCCCTTGGCCCTGTTGCCTAGGGTATAAGTCACTACGCTGTATATAGAGCCATTGGATCACTACTCTCTAAAAGTCAAGCTGCTTTCACATTCTACAATTATGACCTCGCAACAGGACGGATATGCGAGAGAGCTGGTAGCCACTATACAGGTGGTTATTAACTCTCCATGCCACCGAAAAGATAGTCCCAAGAGCAAGAGTCCGCTGGACTACCGAATGTAAGGAGATACACCTGAAGACGCGAAGGCTCAAGTGCCAAAATAGCCGATTACATACGGAAAGCTGGGAGGCCTATCGCGCAGCTGGAAGCCAGAACGGAATGATGATCCGCAGAGCCGTTATCAGGACTAGATCGAAAGAGCTATAAATGCCCCGGAGAGTATGTGAAAACTAGCAAAGTAGGCATGAAACCGGGAGGTGACAGCAACAACGACTCCGGCACTGAAGGACCCCACAACAAACACAGAGTAGGTAGAAGCACAAGCCGAAGCAGGCCTCCTTAAAACTACCGTCTTTCCAACCCCTCCGGAACCAGATCTTCAGGGGTCAAACGGAGCCGAATATCAAGACCAGATCCCTTTCCCGGATGTTACAGAGAAGGAGGCACACCAGACCATTACATCAACTCCTCCAATGAAAGCTGCCGGACTAAACGGCATCATAAATCCAATATTCCACGTTGCCACTACCTAAATAGCCTCCTAGCTCACGAAATACTCAACTGGAGCCTACGTCTTGGATATTATCTGTCACAATTTCGACAGCCAACTACTATAGACCTCAGAAAACGCGGCAAGGATGACTATACTGCAACCAAAACGTATCGACGAATATCCCTGCTGAACACTATCGGAAAATTCATGGACTCGATAATCGTAAAGAGAATCAGCTACGCGACAGAGGTACAACAACTGCTGCCGGGCACTCACATTGGGGAATGCAAGGGGAGATCCACAGACTATGCACTGCACGTCATTATCGAAAGATATATGAAGCCTGGAACTCACCTGATCCGCAAGTGAAAAGATCTCCTATTACTTGACGTCTCTGGAGCTTTCGACAATGTTTCACATGTTAGACTGCTCCACAATCTCCGGAAACGCAGAATAGATAAGAAATCAGTTAGGTAGATAGCCAGCTCTCTAGCAGACAGAGCACAGTCATCAATTTTCGACACTTCAATCAGAAGTCTACAAAACGACTACTGGCATCACCCAAGGATCACCGCTATCACGTATCTTGTACTTGTACTACAATGCCAACTTGGTAGAAATTTGTAGCTAGGAGCCTAACACTATTGCAATGGGATACATTGATTACGTTGCTATTTTGCGATAGGGAAGCTTAACGAAAGGGACCTACAACAGACTAACTAGAACCATGCAAAAACCCAAAGCGTGGGACCAAGAAGGCATACATTGGTGTTCCCACCAAGTAAGTTTCAACTCACCCGTTACACAAGACGGCGTCAAATAGAAGTCGACCGCCGAATAGAAGTCAACTAGACGGTAGTCCGTCCGTGTCAGATGAGCTGGTTGCTATGGCAACGGTTGTGTACTGTACACATATCTCGGGTTCTGGCAACCCTCCAATTTTCCTTCCTTAGAGATATTAATACATACATGTTTCTTACCATATAATATCGTCTGATTCGACAGTCCGTCTGCAAGGAGTAAATATCTCGGGGTCACACTCGACGGGGCGCTGAATTGGAAACAGCATGTTCAGAACCTAACGGCAAAATCTCGAAATCCATTGGTATTCTGACAAGCCTGGCCGGTTCCACATGATGAGCAAGCGTTACAGAGCTCAGAAGGATCTATCAAGCCGTTGTGATTCCTTAGTTGATGTATGGCTGCTCAGTATAGTCTGTGGTCGACGCTTCTCTTGCACTTTAACCTCTGTCGATCTTTTGTCAAGGTGTGAAGCTTGGAAGAAAACTCATGCTCTATTCTATCCGAGAGCTATGCTGCAAAACAAACGAAAGAGATACAATAACCCTCCCCAAAAAACTCCAGTCCTTTCAAAACCACAAGCCCCATTCACCCTGTTTCCTGTCTATGTGTTCCATGCTCCTGAAAGCGCCCACTGCATCTAGCTGTGGAAGACCTTCAGTCTGCACCGACTGAAAATGTCTTCCACAAGCCATCCACAAGGCAGCCTAGGTCAGTCTAATTGGCGCCTTTTCACGGCTCAAAGTCCAGTCGTACGTCGCCGGATTTTAGATACCAGCATCATCCTGCACAACATCATCCTCAGCCGTGTACGTGTCCCAAGCATCGCAAGTTGAGTTCAAAACGGTGCTGTCCATGAGACTGACAAACTCCGTCTCTCTCTCCAGGAGCTGCACAGCCAGACCCTCAGATGTGTGCCAGGCGATGTGGCAGTGCATCAACCAAGCCTGTGGCAAAGAGGTTATGTCAGCCAACTGTTAAAGCGGAGATCTAAAACGGAATGGAAGAACTCACACCCGGGTTATCGGTGTAGAATGCAATAACAACATATCCGGCGCCGGGCAACATAACCACATCTCGTCGGGGGGCATTTGTGAGCGTCAAGTTAGCGGTCGTGGAGTCGTATGTGCCCGTGCCCTGGCCTAGAACCCAGAAGTCGTGGCCGTGAAGGTGCATAGGGTGCGGCTGGGTGTTAGTTGTCTGGATAACCCAGTAGACCCAGACATCGGCGTCCGGTAACTGATACACATTCTGCGCACTGCCCCACGTGTTGTTGCCCTCATAGGCTTGCATCACTGTCGGGTAGTCCCACTGGTTAACAAAGGAGGTGTTACCCATCTCCCAGAGAACACCGTTGCCGGTATCATCAATGGCGACGGCGAAGTCGTCCTCTTCATCAGGTGAGTCCGAGGCGGCGATGGCGAGGTACGGAACAAGCAGACTCATGTCTTCATCGTCGCAGTCATCGGTTGCGGCGTCCGTCCAGGCGGTGGAGGTTGGGTCGTCGGTCGAGGTGCTGTCGTACCGAATAATGCCCTTGATGTTGTCCGGATTGTCGTTGTCGCTGCAGGCGGTCTGCGCAATGGCCCGCATCCAGTAGTTGTCAGCCGTGGCATTCGCTGTAACAATGATATCGTACCGCTGACCCATGCTTATGGCAATGATATCTGTGGCATATGGAACAATGGGCACGAAGTCGGCGGCAATCACCTCCATGGTGTGGTTGTCCATCGTGAACTTGAAGTGCGTGTCTGCCGCCGTATTGACAACCCGGATACGATACCGAGTTCCGGCGACGAACGTCGTCTCGAAGCGTGACCCAACGACAGTGCCGGATTCATTGTACGTGTTGGTACCATTGATCAGTCCGTTATCAAGAGTCGGCGGTCCCGTAACAAGCGCCTTAAGGACTTCCTGGTCGGCGGTCTCGTGAGACCAGTCGCTCAGCGTCAGCGTGCCAAGGTCTTCGTCGTAGTTGGCGGTGGCTGGGCCGTTGATTTGGATGCCGCCGAAGACGCCGTCCCACGCCTGGACGTAAAAGTGAGAATGGTACCACGAGGAGCCGTACTGTGTTGCTTTCCAGGTATAAGTGTAGGAGGAGCCGGGGGCAATTGGGCATTGGGTCACGGAAGGCACGCCATCCATCTGGTTAGTGTAGTTCTGGCGGATGCCATGGAAGTGGATGCCGGTTCCGTTGTTCGCCATGGAGTTTGTCACGTGGACCACTATAAGGAGTTAGCAAGCTGCTTGGAACAGGATACGGAGATGCACGGAGAGGAGGAAGAAGTAGTCAGTGGCGGAACTTACCAACTGTGTCACCCCAGTCCGCAATGATCGTTGGGCCAGGGACAGTGCCGTTGACGGACAGGACGACGCGCTCAACTCCGTCTGGGGCGGCAGTGGTGTTGACGATGTCGAACCAGTATTCTCGGACAACGCCAGTGTCAGGGCTTTCATCGTAGTAGTTGGTGGAGATGTCGTAGTCTCCCCAACAGGAGCGATCGTCTGCAGAGTTCGTGCACCTCTTAAAGAGAGACGGGGCAGCGAACCTTGGAGCTGCCAAGGCGATTGGGGCCAGGGCCAGTGACATCAGGAGATGCCGGAAACGCATTGTAGCAAAAAGGAATGGTCGCGGAGAAGGCAGGAAAGGAAGGATGATGAATGAATGAGGAGACTTGATGGTGGTTGAGTGGTGGGATGGTAGATCTCGACTTGGAGAGGAAAGGAAGGCAGCTTATATTGACTTTGCCGGAGTCGAAGATATTAGAGGCTCAGTAGTCCAAAGGCCGTATTCGGACAATGTTAACAATATTAACGCGGCCTCGTCGCCCTGCCACCACTCTCTGGCCCTCTTGTGATGGAATGTAGTTCAAAGGCCATATTCCGACGATATTGACGCGGCCTCGTCGCCTCGTCGCCTGGCCACGACTCTCTCTGGTCCTCTCGTAACAGAGCCTAGTTTGAAGATAGCATGAGGCATCTCATCCAGGGCACAACTCTACCACAGGACAGCCAGAGAGAGTGGTGACAAGGCGATAAGGCCGCGTTAACATTGTTAACATTGTCTAAATATGGCTAATTTTATCCGAATATGGGTCCTTGAACTCCTAAGCTCTCATCCAGATGCGTCACTCGCTTCTACTGTAAAGACGAAATTTTAGCGTCCTTATGCCGTTAGCCGATCCGATCTACATCACTGCAAGGTACCCGCACAGACCTCTGCGGAGAATATAATTAGATACATCAGCGTCAGCCACAATCTGGTACCCGCAAATTGTGGTTTCCCTAAAACATCCTATTGCCACCTTTCCAACCACCGCTCCACGCACTAATCTCTTCCAGTTAGCATGGCGCGTTGACTTATGTTACGTAATCAACGGCAATGGCTGTTACTGGCCAGATATCATGCGGAGTAACTCTTCCGATATATTCTGAATCGTCATGCCTTGGATTACGTACCCCACTTGGACTAAGACATTCGGAGAATTATCGTGCATTGCGTGAATACCAGAGTGGCTTACAAGCACGTTATACCCCTGGAGATCAGATAAACCGAAAGATATCAGATGACCGTTACTAATTTGGCTTGTTTCTTGTTTATTGTTTCTTGTTTCAGTGAGCGACTCCGCATTTTGCGTAGCTAAGTAGCTACGAAAGCTTCACTGGAGGCGCAACCGTCGACGCGTGGAATGGTGACCCGAAGAATGTCGAGCTACGTCAGCCATCGGCCTCCATGCTTGAGGTGGGTTCCAGCAATTGAATTGCTCTTCTCCTTCGATATATCCTCGCAGCTTTCCCCGTTACTTCATCTCACCACCCACTATCCATCAACCACCAACCATCAACTATCATCCATACAGCGCTCGTATATTTCTCAGAGTTCACAGAGTTCGCCATGCTTCTCATGACCTTAGCCTCTCTGCTGCTTGCTATTGGCGCCGCAGCCATCCCCCATGACAAGCGCGACACCACCAGCGACGTGACTATCTACGCCTACGGCACTGGCATCTCTGGCCTGCCCGTCCTTGCAGATTCGAGCGGTACTAATAATTTTTTTACTCTCCCCCTTCCCTTCCAAAGACTCGTTGCCGAGCATAATGGCTAACTCGCCCAGGAATCGCCTACGTCTCCTCAGCGGCCGCTTCCAACCTCTCCGAGGTCACTTGTAAGTGTCCTTCCTGACTCATGCCGAATATATCGCGTTGCGAACAAGTGAATAAGCGAAGCTGACTCCTCCACTTTCAACTTCCAGGGACCATCACCACTGGCGGCACGGTGCCGTGGAATGCGACGATCAACTCCACCGACACAAACACAAACACAACCACTACCACAACCGCTTCGACGTTCTACATCGTCAACACCGCCGATGCCTTCTCTGCCGTCGGCTTCGTACTCTCCAACGCAACGGCCCCCTCTGGTGCCGAGACAGTCGGCTTCACACTCTACGGCTCCGATGTCGTGTTCAAGTCCGGCTCAACCCTCGAGGCGCAGTTCTGGGCAATGCCAACCGGTGCTACCGATGAGTGGGAAATCATGTGGAATGTGAATGGCACGAGTCAGGACGGCAGTGTGCCTGTTACGCTGAAGACAACTGCGCCCACTTCTTAAGAGTAGGATTTAAGGGATGGGATGTCTGGTTTGGGGAAGGTGTTGAGTGGACGGATATATCAACGCGAACATAGACTGGCTGGATTGCTTTTTTCAATGATTTTGGATTTCTTTTTTGGTTCAGCGCTGGGGAACGAGTGGATAGACATGTGAAAAGGAGGATCTCTATAAACACCAGGTGTGATGCCAATGTGCTCCGTCGTCTCAGGAGTAATATAGAGACACTAGCAATGACGGCGACCTGGTCAAGCAAACATACCAGGTTGCCCGGCCTACCGGGTTACGCAATTTGAAGTCCCTCACGTCTGCTGAGTGTACGCAAAACAAATGATACCGGGTTACCCTCTCCTTTGAAGCCTCAATCACTCTCCTTTCACATGCCAGTGTAAGTTACAGCCTTCGTCTTGATATGTGACTCACCTGCCTTTAGCATGAAGGTCTTCTGTAATGTAGTGCCTCCAGGAAATCGAGTTTGTCGTGACACATAATTGAGAGGTATGACTCACCTGGATACACGATGACAACTTCAAATACACAACTCCGGCTTACCTTCCAGAAACATAGCGGCGAAGATCGCGATGGGTACTGGGGTTTTCCAAAGAGCTCCCTATCCAAGGCTCAGGCTCTTCAGTCGTGGATACTGCGATCAGGATACTCAAAGAAGAGACCGATTTGGATATTCGAGATTCTGACGTTCTATTTCCATCGAGGGGTGGTAATTTGGGAGAAAATGGCGTTCAAGGACGACGGATATGTTACAACTACGTATGATGAGATTACGCTTAAGCTGCAGCTATGGAGGGCTGCCGATACTGTACCACGAGAAGCACTGTTATTGTGCATTATTCCATTTTTAAATGGAGTCATCAGAGTTATAATAATCATCCGAGAGAGATTCTTCTGTTGCCACATTGTTGTCATCATCTAATTATCTTCGTCTTGGTCTTCGTTATCCAGTGTCTAGTAGCCTGGACATTCCGATGGGAGATCGAAGTCGTCTGTCAGGGCAATGGCATGTGACGTGTGTTTCGGATCGGACGAAAGCGCAAGGAACCTAGAGGCACCAATACGCCGAAGTCCAATGGATCAGTAAATGCAACAGCGGAATCGATGGCGCAACCGTTGGTCACGCATTTTTCTTGCTCAGATTTTCCCTTCCACTCCTCCTCCACATCTCTTCGAAGCCAGTCTGGGAAAACGACTGTGTAAGTTTTGAGTACTTTTCTAGATCTTCCCGTTGAACAATTCATTGAACCTAGCAGTGTTTGACGTCATCGGGGCAGACTTTGACTTGTCTTCTGCAGGATGAGGATATTGACCATGGGCTTTCCCAGTCCCTTGTGTCGCCACTCTCTATCTGTGATCTCCACTCGCTCAATACAAAGTAGGAGTCCATAATATAACTCCTCGCCCCATACTCCAGTGCCTCTTTGCATACAGTGGTCATTGAACTTCGCTTTGAGGCAACGATATTTGGTAAACAAGCCGAAAGCTATATCCGCCATTTCCTGACTCGATTGTTCCATCTCTCTCAAGAAATGGCCTCTGATGCATTCTCGACCAATATATCGACCGACATCATAGCCAATCGCCTTGCCACTACAAGTACAGCGGCCGTGGATATTCTCGAACCAATCCTTAGACTCTGTATTCTCCTTGCAGACGGCGACTCTGAGATTGACTATCTGTTCAGGACTACCGGGAATAATCTGCTCGCGCTCTTCTATTTCGTAATCTCCGGCGTCCTCGTGGTCCTCTTCGTAATCGTCGTCATCTCTGGGAAATCTTTATCGTAATCGGCTTCATCCTCGAATATTTCTTGGCCTTGTTTGTGTTCACCTTCGCCACCATCACTGCTTTTCATCCATAGAGGTGCCGTTCGAAGCTTTATCGTCAGATGTGTGGTCGGTCTTGCCTTGCGAACGCGATTGAGGGTGATGGTGGGCGGACGGCGCCGGCTGAGCTTCACTCTCTGTGACTTGTCAGCATGTCAAAATGATTATAGTATTAGGGGGGAGTCAATACCTTCATCTAATCCTTTTCTGCCTTCACCAATCTTGATCTTCTCGATGGGTCCATCACTCGTCGCGTCAGGATCCCGAGCTTGACCATCATCAGGCTTGCACGTTGGCGTGTTGTGTATTGTAGCTTCAGATATCGCGTAATTATTCCATCAACTCGTGTAGAAAACAAATGAGAGGATACGTTTGAGTGTTCAATTTATTTGGAGGAACCGTCGAAGATTTGTAGAAGTTGCTGAAGTTGGACCGTTGGATGTTGGAACAGATTGAGGCAGCCGAAACCTCAACATATCAGAGCCCTGGAGCCAGACAGGGGCAGGCTTTTATCATTTCTGCCAGTTTGTAAAAAGAATATACGCTTTCGGTGTTGCTTTCTCATACTACCTTGATTATGATAGTTCACAAGACTGTTCAGTCCCGCTGCCAAGCTTACCCTTTTTGACTGACGTGCGGAGTCATGGTGGGGTGATTTTACCCCCACAAAAATCTCAGGCCATTTCAGGCGTTGCCCGTTTTAAGCTGACCAAACACCACCTCGAAGATGTCAATGTGAGGTTTCTGGGTTAGCACGAAGGAGTATAACATGTTTCTACCCTTTGCCTGGCAGACTCCAGAGGTTCAGCCAGCGTTAGAGCTCAAAGGGCGGTGTTGAGCATGGGTCGTCGAAACCCAGGGCATTTTTTGGGTTGAGTCACATCCTCCAGTTCTTGGTCTCCCTGATACAGCGCTTGTTGTCGACATTTAAGGACAGTCATCAGTACTTCGATGTACACGACCAATTTAGAACTGTAATCCAAGAGAATTGCATAAGATATATGATTTAAAAAAAGCACGCAACTATTAAGTCACGATATATCACGTTTACCACGTGAAAGGCAAACCTGGGTTAAAACCCAAGGTAATCAACAACCCCGTGGGTTTTGGGTATCTAACCTAAGAGTTCTTAGGTTTGGGTTGGGTTAACGCAAGCTAAACACTGGTAAATGGCTACGAAGAGGAACTGTTGAGGCAGAATCCTCAGATCTTCCTCTAAATACACGGCACGGCGAGACGAATTGGCAACAGCGACGTCCTTTGCATTTACCAGTCAAGCTTCTAGACCTCCCTTATGCTTAAATTTGACAGCTGCCAAGAATAGTCTAAATTTCAGAGGATTTCAGTATTGATCGAAATACGGACGAGTTGCGGAATTCGTCCCATCGATCTCGGCGTTACGAGTGACAGATACAAGGGTACGACGATCACGAAGGCGGCTTCGTTCAACGCATGCAGTCACCCGCTTAGCAACTTCATCCAATTCAAGTTTTCTGGAGCAAGTTGGGGAAGGTCCTTCCATGTCGTGCAAGTGAACCTGCTCTGCTTTGGGCCTTTTCCCCGCGAATAGTGCCGTTGCAGAAGGCATGCAAGGCATTCGTCAGTTTCTGTCCAACATGCTAGATCGGCGTATACTTGTTGCGCATGTCGAGTTATAATGTTTCTTCAAGCCTATCTTGCCCTTTTTACCTTTGCAACATTTAGCTATGAGTTTCTTCTCACTCATTGCCGTCATATGTTAATATATCATTTCGATCCGTTTCAATCTTGAACGATTCTCCTGCCAATATCTACTACAACTCTCGCAGGCAACTTCCCCAGCCCAGACGGCTGTGTCGACCCCTCCGCTTCGAAGCATGCTACAAAGCCAACAGTGATGCATTCAAGACCTGTTCGCTTGGTGTCCCAAAATAATTATCCCATAGGCGCGCAGCCCGAATGCTTGGCCGCTGCGGGATCGTTCAACTCGCCGCCAACATAGGATGTTGGATGCAAAGCTGTTGGAATCAAGTGGGTGCTTGAAAGCTGAGCAATGTTTGGTTCGTGCTAATCGTAAGTCAGGTGTATAGTGCGACTATCAACTCACGGCAACTGACTATCTCAATGGGGTGGATCGAGTCTAACACTCCATCAATATTCCCTTTTATCCCGACCCCGAGAATACACCAGGTACCTGCGGTGCGTAACCTATTCATAAAGGTTAAGCATTCCGTACTGATCCTCAATTGTATGCAATCTTGGCAATGATTGAGGGAACATGGCCATTGTTCCGGATACGAATCCATGCAATGGCTTCGTCGGAACAGGCGCCAACAATCTATCAAATTGCCAATGCTGCTTTTTCTCATCAATAATCTCTGAGTACGTTCTCGTTCTACCCAAGCTGAGAATCAACTCCTTTACTCTAAACTTATACCACATCTAGTATGGTGAACGTCTGCCCGGCCAACGACATCTCCGTGATCCTCAGTAACGACACGATCGCCAACTACGCATACGCGAACCCGGGCTCAGGAGACAACTGCGCAATATTAGGCGATGAGCCCTCATATTGCAGCGATACGCATATTATCGACATCTACGCTGCGTCTTGGGTCAGTCCAGGTGCTCTGCCAACTGGCTTCCCCGGCAGGGCTCCTCTGTCGGATTTGAGTGGTGATGTCACGAGCCTTGACTTTGAAACTTATACTCTGGAGCTTTTTCCAGCTTTCACGGCCACGATCATGCTCGAGACATATAATGCCAAGAATGCTCAAGCGACGGGAAGTGGACAGGGGGCTGTGAGTGTGCCTATCACAGCTTCGACGACCTCTACGGCGGCTGGGACAACTACCGGGAAAACTGGTCGCAACGGCCAAGTAAGTTCTGGCATCACTACGACTACTTCCTCAAAGACTGGCATAGCGTCCAGGGTCCAGACGTTGGTTTGGACCCTAGCTTTCGTTGTGCTAGTAGCTTCGGTGCTATTAAATTGAATGCTCTCTCCACGACTTGAGCGGTTAGATAGCTACTTCTTCGAAAGACAAGATCAAGTTCGCAACACAGATAACTCTTTCCCTTTAATTACTTCAATTTGTTTAGAATTGGCAGACTTCTCCTATCTTTCCCAGCCATGCTCAGAAGTACTTTCCTCCCTTCCTCAATTCCAAAACATCAGCCTCAAGTCCGAGGCAAATATGTCGTGCTTCCTCTCTATACCCTTTCTTCGCCCCCTCCAGGCCACCACTTTTCACTAACTCCCCAAACCTCAACCTCACACCCGCCATTTCCTGCTCGAGCGGCAAAGACCCCAGTGAATACCCTCGCGATAACATATCCAGTTCGGTGTTGCGAGTCGTGGCAATGAGTACCGAGAAGGCAGTCGAATGAGCGACGGACGCCATTGTCTAGGAAGCCATAAAATCCAACGCAGAGAGATAGTAGCGCAAAGAAGACTACGATGCTGTACGATATGACGAAGGTTCGCAAATCGTATTGGTAGACGATACGCGTTGCGCTGTATGTTAACGGAAGGGTTGTTGAGTTTTGAGAACTAGAAGAAAGTCTCAGTCAGCTCTAAATACCTCAAATAGGTGAAAATAATGTTAGCGTACGTTAGGTCCGAAGAACTCAACATGGTAACGGTGATATTGTTGGCAAAGTCCTCGATAGCCACGTGCAAGTGCTCAATTCCGACACATCCAGTCTAGCTTTGCTAAGAGGTCATGAGTATGTAGTGGAAGATTATGTTGATCATTAAGGGTTGAGTTCTAGAAAACAGGTGTTTTTCGAGTAGTGCTTTCGTTGCCGCTTATTGTCGCCTGCTGCTTAGTAGAATGAGGGCCAATGCAAAGTATGGCCCTGCAAATTACTTTCGTCACTCAAAAGGGATCTTTCTATGAATATCCCAAGTAAGGATACTGCTGCTATTCATTTTGTGGCGGAAGGTGACCAAGAGCAGACATGGAGGAGCTTTCTGGCAGAATCACCGAAAGAGGGTCTCGGATCAGAAAGCCGAGTATCCCGGACGTTAAAAAGGTAGGAATCTGCTCACTGGAGCTGTTCGAGGTTACGGAAAGGGATGCTGTCTTCACACTTGAATTGGCAAGGAGATAGCGGCCAACATAAAATGTAGGTAATACAGTGTAGTACTGTTGCCCTAACACTTTGAGGTCGCTTCCGGTTATAATGTATAATTATATATTAGAACTTCTTTCCTGCTAACGCTGGAATATCAAATCTTTCTCACTCCCCATCTCGCTCTTACTCTCTACATCCATCGCAACTGAAGTCGTGACGAAAATCTCTCTTCCCTTGTCATCTGTGGTTCGCACTCTTCCCACATCCTCCAACCGTCTCTGTGAAGCTTCGACCTTAGTAACAGTCTTGTGAGTTGGAGACTCAACGTCGCCAAGTCTGATTGCGGCTTGGTTGAAGGGGTCACTGTAGTGATTGCTTGAATGGAAGCCGCTTGTAGGATGGCTATGTGAGGGTTGAGTGGCTTGTCCGCTTCTCGTGGATGAGAGAAGGCGGGGAAAGAGGCGTGAGATAACTGGCTTGATTGTTGGAAGCGATGCACAAATGATTCCTGTATCGACTTCGATTATTGACCAAATCGCAGCGTCGGTGTTGTCCCCTATATTACTGTCAGCAAGTTTCAGGTGAAAAATGAAGTTGGGAAACAAGACTTACAGGTGATGTCGTCTGTAACCGAAACGACATACAAGGCATGTAGTCGTAGAATACTAACAAGGCAGACGCTGAAGCAACCCATTAGCGCAAAAGAGGATTTGACGGGCTCGATTGAACTCACAATCCTCCTAAAGCAAAAATAAACATCAGGCCAATCTTTTGTTTCGTTGGTAGCTTCAGTGCGGAGAGCACTGGCATCGGGAGGATGAGAATGATAAGATCGGTGAGCAAGTTCATGGAGGCATTGAAGAACCAGAGAAACTTTTTGTTGATACAGTGAGCGGAAGGATCATTGATCCAGAATGCCGACACGGGCCTGCAAGTCCAAATCGCTGTGATTATAGTATCGAGACCATATAGAATGATGAGTCCAATGGCAGCCCAACAGGCATAGCGAATGCGTTTACCGACAAAAACACGGAGGTACTGAAGAACCATCGAGAGCTTCGTCAAGGTGAGGGAGATGTTGTAGAAGAGAATGGCTACCCATAGGCACTTGAAGGCAAATTAATCGGATCAGCTTCTGAACTCATGCTTGACCGTTTCTTGGTTGAAGAGAGTTTACCTTCAAGACCTCCTCAAATTCCGCAGTCGAGACAGCCGTGAAATGCTTCCCTAACCCATGTCTTTCCTCTGTATAAAACTTCGTTGAGAAATGCTGACGACGATAAATTGGGGTACTCACGCTCTAGAGTCGCGACGAGTAAGGCAATGGCACAAAGCTACAGACGAGTCAGCTCTCTACTCAACACCGTTGAAAGCTGCTTGTAATATCTCACCAGTGAAGCCAGAATGGCCAATTCGTCTCGACCGGCATTCTTCAAGAAGACAACTCTGGCCAGAAATCTCGTTGCAACAAAGAAAGCTGCCAATGCCGTGAAAACAATGCTAGTAGCAACGACTGCGGGCCCACGCGAAGCTGAATCAGAAGACATGTCAACCACAGTTCGGTATCAGAAAATCTTCACAAACTTTCAAATCCACAATCCGGGGTCGCTATAACTTTAAAGTAATTGAATCTGGGGTTTGATCTGCAAGAAGAAGCGCCACTTGTGAGATAAAAGGGGTAGCTCGAGTCGATGGGCATTGGCTTACCGAATTGTCAATCTCCACTTCACCCAATTATGGCGAGAGATTCGTGGGAATAAGATTCTTCAACTTTCGGGGGTTGAACTTTCAGGCCCCATGCGTGCTTCTGAGTTTGGAGGTCAAAGCGATTTAGAGTTCAGGGCTTACTCCACATGACAACTCGATAGTGTTACCAAATCTGGAAGCTGCCAAACAACCGTAGGGAATATTGGATGTCAAACAACACAATGAGAACTTAGTTCCTGGGGATCAGGGAGTTACACAGACGGCAGACCAAAGAGCACATGGCATTATCAGGCCATTTGCAGAATCCTGTAGCAGTTCCTTCACTTGCTGACCCCTGTCACCACGGCAATTCGTCTGCGGATGACGCATTGTGCTTTTTTCGGACGAACAGGAATTCAAGATGCGCGTTCATCTGAAACTATACCCGCGACTCGCAGATATTGATGCCCAGCTCCTGTCACCCATGCGATCCGGGGCTCTGGTAAGGATGCCCCTACAGTAACTTGTACCGAATCGATCGATCCGGTGTGCCGAATTCGCATCACGTTGAATTTCAAAATATGTGATAAAAACACACCCGCATCCGACTACTAGAACCCACTTTCTTATAAGGAACCTAAAGAGAGGAATTCACGCACTATAGTCTCTGATTATGTACTGCTCTTAAAATAGTTCAAATGAATGAAAGAAAGTTATAAATTAAAAGAATTATATCTCATCTTTGTAATTAGTGTATAATTATAGGCTTTGATAACTAAATCTTTAGGCTTGTTTTGCTGAAGGCCTAAAAATCAATTCTTCACAACTCAATAAGATTCTATTTAATAATAAAACTTTCTTAGAGATATTTATAAAGGTTAATAAAATAAGTAAAATGGCTTCCTTCGAAGTATTAAATAGTATATAGTTGTGAAGCAGTAGTAAGTTATATTTATTTAACATCCGAGAGAATCGCACCTAGTGTACCTTTATCAGTAATAATTCGGAAACAGAAAATGCGAATACGATAGCGATACGCGAGTCAGGGCTTATATAGTAACAAGACAGGCCCATATTATCCATAATCATCACATGTCAGTAAGTTTCCCAAATTGTTGGAGAATATTGGGATTTTGAAATTCTCCCCATCGAAAAAGCAAACAAAGAGGGGGAAAACACGCAAAATCCCCAGTTGTGGGCCGGAAGCAACGGGCCTGCTATAGCCGACCCTTTTTTCTGTCAGGAACTCCCCCACTCACCGAGTCGCGCTGGTTCCTTTCTCTAACACGGGCCGAAGTGCTTGTCAAGACCGAATTTTGCTTATCTCGATGTATTTATAAAGTATTATTTGATGCCACCGTTCCGATATTGCCAGCCCATCTTTATTATCCTCCCACTCATACCGACATACGCAAGCCTACCCAACTACTGCCAAGTATTTGCTGATCTTGAGGTGACACAGACCTTTCATTTCCAAGTTTCTTCTAATAAGTAAGCGTTCGGCCCGCGCCTTACCCCTTTATTACTACTCGGTTTGCTCTCAGAATTAATAGTCCCTGTTCCACGGTTCCGATTTCCATCTCGATGGGTCCTTCCAGCCAGCCCAGTGTGCGTGTATGGCCACGGACACGCAGGCCTCATGAAATTGTACGTGCGCTCGCCAGATCCTCTAGCTATGGCACCTCCCCATTTCCCAGTTTCAACCCATTTCTGCATGCGTCCCTCAAGGTCAAAGTTGGCTGTGTGTGGCCCCTAGACCAGTTCCCCACTATTCATTAAACAGGTCATCGCTTCAAGTAGGGCAGCGTGAGCCAATGGAGAAGAGCACGTACGGTATTGTCAATTCGTCATGAAAAACTTCACGAAGCTCTCGACCTTTTCTGTTCCCAGGGTAGCAAAGAGCTGCTCATAGTATTTTACAGTGAATTATGGTGTCACATTGTAGTCCCACCAGCCTTGAGGGATGATCATCTTTTCCACCAAGGCCTGCCGCCCCTTGCTGGTGATAGATACCAGCCCATTCAACGCCTGATTACTGGTAATTAACGAGATACCCCATTGTACGTCACGACCTGGCCTTCCACTTGACAGAAAGCTGGGGTGCCATCTGGAGCATTACGAGGAATACAAGGTGACGTTGATGACTACCAAAAGAGCCTCATCATTGCTTGCGAAAGATCAGAGATCGTCGCAATGTTCAGTAACATTGGTAAAATTGAAAGATGGGGCACTGAGCTCAGGCGTCGCGAGTGGGCAGCTACTAGCAACGGCAGTCAGTGCGGAAAGCAGGAGAAGAAACCGAACTCAAGTATTCGCCATTGTAGGCGAGTTCGGAAAGCCAACGAATATCGGAAACAATTTACATCTGTGGGGAAGTATGTGAATCTTTTATACTTGTTCGAGCCATACCGCTTTCCTGCCAATTTCCAGAATGTCAGGGTCAGGCCTTCGGAACGACTTTTTTTCGATGGCCCTTGTACCAATTCTTATCTGGAGGATTTCCATAGTTTGCTCCACGATAGGAATATAATATATGGTGTTCGGATACTCTTCCGCTACCACGATACTGTTTACGACCGCCAGCAGCTTGACGTAGTAACGTGCGAGAGCCAAAACATCGAGATAAAGAAAAACGCGACGGTTGTGTCCCGACACTTCATATCTCAGAGCATATCCAGGGGAAAATATCCGCCATGGGCGGCGGCAGGGAGCTGAATGATCATGGCGCTGGAGATGCTAAATAGACAGGAGGATGAGAAAGAGAAGAAAGGTTCAAAATGGGTGCTGAGCCATCCCAAAAATGTGGCCGATTTTGGCCTGTGCTTCTCCCAAGAGAGAGACCCTTACTTTAGTAATAACAAAACTTCCACAAAACTTAGTCCAATTAGCTCAAACTTGATTTTGGTAATTTTAAGAAGCCAAACTGTCTTTCTATCAATTTTTGGAAATTTCAATTGGGTTTTGTAGTTGTTCTTTTGAGCCTGAAAGTATGGTGTTGTTTTGGTGGGCACGGGCCAATATCAGCCACCGTTTTCGGATATGGAAGAGTTGAGTTCAATACTCCGAATCCTCGGGCCGAAGCCGCTCCGTCCTAACCTAAATCGCAAGGCTTTCTTTCAGGGGTTGACCGCTAAACCTCGGCAAACCTACAGGGTCTTTACCGTAGGAGCCAAAATGGCTTTGATTTTCAAAAGATAACTGCAGCTTTCTGGGGTCCATCAATGCTTTGCAATTCTGTACTATCCCTTCGTCTGGCAGAAACTACCTCAACGCTAGCCTATCTTAGTAAAGTCGGACGTCTGTGTCCTCTGATTAGATATTAACTACGTTTGTTTCACGTGATGCTCTATTTTAGGCACAGCTAGGTTCTAATCCGCTAAATTTCATTGGCCGAAGTTTCTTGCTAGCGTTGAGGTAGTTTCTGCCAGACGAAGGGATAGGGAGCAAGTTGACTATGGTATAATTTAGAATTAAGAGTGACCGGTAGGGTCAAATCACCCATGGCAATTTGACCCGTGCATCGAAGGCGGAAAACGGAAAATTCAAGATCAGCTGATGCCGAATAACGTTTGGTACTAAATCCCGTGTCGATTAAAGTGGTGTACATTTAAACTGATTAGCAGATGAATTCATGATTCGGCTTCCAAAGAGGCCAGTCCTGAGAGGCTCGATTGCAGGGAGACGGAGGCTGATCACGTGAGATGTACTATGATTACTCATCTTTGTCATCTTCCTCCCTGTCGGCCGTAAAGATATCTCCGCATTTCTCGCGCCCTCAACCAATACCACCTGCTCTCCCCACCATTTCCATTTCCCAAATCCGGTATTTCAGGTAAATCTTTCTTTTATCCGCTCTTCAAAGCTGCTTCATAATCGTATTGCATCATCACACCAATGGAGACACAACCTTTTCTACAGCCGCGCGGATTCTTTGGAGTCTGATATATCACCGGCGCATAAGTCAGCAACTGCTGGCCGCAAGGCTGTAGCCATTCTACGGATGCGGTAATTATCGACGCACAGAGCGATGGAGATGGAATTACTCCATCACTAATGGGTCGTTGGATTGGAAATTCATAGATACTATGATGGAATTGAGGTTGAATGAAGGCAGGCTGGTTTGTATATAATTACCGTCGAATCTGCAAGTTTCATTTCATCATTATAACAATCCCTATCTTCTCATCACAGCGCACTATCATTTTAGCCTTAACCCACCTCAGGACGAACAGTCAATAAAGACGATCTCGAAGACTTCGAAATTTCAATCTTCTTCAGTCAAAACAACTCCTTCCCACACAAATACGCATCAACTCACACCATCAACATCAAATATGTCAGGTGATCTCGTCCTTATTACCGGCGGCACGGGCTTGATCGGCATCAAGACCATCCACACAGCACTCAAAGCTGGCTACTCAGTCAGAGCCGCCGTCCGCTCCCAAGCCAAGGCTGACGCCGTCCTCGCTACTCCTACCGTCAAGGCCATCAATCCTGGATCACGCCTCACCTTCGTCATTGTCCCCGACATTCTCGCAGACAATGCCTACGACGAGGCTGTCAAGGGCGTGAAATACATCATCCACAGCGCATCGCCGGTCATCAAGGGCGAGGGGTTCACTCCCGATCAGTATGAGACCCATCTCCTCCAGCCTGCTCTCAAGGGCACTTCGGGCATTCTCGACTCAGCCTACAAGACTCAAGGAATCAAGCGCATCGTGATCACTTCCTCAGAAGTCGCGATCATTCCTTGGGAAGAATTCATTGCTAAGGAGGTCGATACCGTCTTCGATGACACCTACCAAATTCCTTTCCCAGCTGGCCCTTACTCTCATGTCTTCGAAGCATACGCCGCAGGCAAAGTCCGTGCGCTCATCGCCACGAAGGAGTTCGTGAAGGAGAAGAAGCCAGAATGGGATGTCATCAACATCATGCCGTCTTTTGTCATTGGCGAGAACGAAATGGTCACCGACCCTAAGCTGATTGCCGATGGTACTGTCGCTGCAGCTATGGCCCAGGTCTTGGGTGGTGACAGTGGATGGGGAGCCGTTCCATCAACCAGTGTCCATGTTCAAGATATCGCACGCCTGCACGTCGAGTCCTTGGATCCCAAGATCGAGGGTAACCAGAGCTTCTTGGCTGTCTCTGAAGGAGAGAGAGGTACGAGGTGGGAGGAGGCAATTGAGATTGTCAATCGCAACTTCCCTGAGGCTGTGAAGAAGGGAGTTCTTCCCAACAATGGGACCGCCTCGACTAAGAGAACTAAGACCGATTCTTCGCGGACCGAGAAGGTCTTTGGGTTCAAGTTTCAGAGTTATGAGGAGCAAGTTAAGAGCGTTGTCAAGCAGTATCTTGAGCTTGTTGGAGAGGTCGCCGCTTGAGTGCTTCTACAAAAGTTTAGATCAGCTGTTGTAATTATATTTGAATGGAGTATTGGTATCACACATGATAGATCTCCGTAAATACTTTCGGTGAAGTGAGACGACTACTGTTCTTGGTTAATTTGATAAGAAATCCGCTCTTCCCCAGTAGACTGTTTCGATATGTGGAATGAATTCTGTCCATTGCACGTCTTGATAGACCCTGGCAGGGACATCTTGCAGACCTGCCAAGGACTCCACGATCAAGTACAGGCGGACGATCACGTAGAAGCCTCCGGTAGCAGCGATACGGTTGATGATCCCTCTCTGGAGTTTATAGACAAAGAGGGCGGACAGTAGCATTGTCAGAATGGAAGTTACTCTCCAGAGGTCCCTTTCAACGGCGGAAGGAAACACCTTGCTATTCCACTAGATGTTTCAAGTCTGTTTCAATGCTTCACTAATGGGAATCGTCGAGAAATTGTAAGAACAGGAAGGCGATTTCTAGTGTTGGTTGTATAAACAACTTCAAGAAATAGAGTACCTACCGCTGTGCAGTGTATTCCTCCAAATACCATGGCACCGAGAAAAATCGGAGTAACTCAATGTGTTCCATATGTGTCAATACCCACAATTTCTTCGAAACTTTCAGAGGCAAATTTTCCAGCTTGTTCGGGGGTCAACGGCTTGAGATCTAAAAGGATTCCCTGTTCCACCCCTTGGGGGGCTTTCCACCAAGCGACGTAAGATAGAAGAGCGCATATCACGTATGCAGTTGTACTTATTTCTAGAGTCATAACGGGTAGATACTCAACCGTTCTCGCAACTACTACATAAGAGGTTAGCCTTAATGGAGCGGAAGGATTGTTGGACAGCGCGTTGTGAGGCAAAGGGAAAAAAATCGAACGGAGAGAGTAATATACATGAGAGTAACGCGTAGAAGAAGAGTGGCGGTAGCGGAAGTTAGGCTTGCCTGTAACAAGAGCCAAGATGCCTGAATGCATGCCAAAGTTTGACAAGGGGGCTTGCTTTGCTCTTTTCGAGAATTTCTTCTCGACTTGGAATTCTGTCCTTCTGAATATGATCTTCAGATAGAAGCCAAGAAATTGTTTCCACATTCAGCCGCGCAGACATTGGGGGGCATTGGCACCAGCAATCCAACTGTCGAATCAGACGATATTGTGTGGTAAAATCATATATTCATAGATATCTGAGGAGTCAAGAAAGGTAGGATTGCCAGAACCCGAGATATGTGTACACAACCGTTGCCATAGCAACCAGCTCATCTGACACCAACTATGGTGTACAGTGAGCCAAGAGTGCTATGTAGTCCAAGTCAGATTCCCACTATTATGAGCGATGTCATTGAGTTTGTGAGCTGTTAGAAAGTCTGTAAGAGCAATAATCAAAACAACTTCTGGTGTAAAAATACTAGTAAATATTGCATTGTTTGTGACGTGTCAGCCAAACGTCGACGCTACCAGGATTGGACGAAGTGGACGGTGGATGACCCATAGATATAGATTGTGAAGCTTACCCAAGTTTCTCAACCACGTCTGCAGACACATTGCCATGTAATGCGGTCCATGTGCAAATAAATATCGTAAACAAGCAACTCCATAAAATACCGATTGTCGAGCGCTCACAATTTGGCGAAGTCCAGCAACTCGAGCCTCCTCTGCTGTTGAGTCATTACCCGCGATATCGGGGCAAGTAAAGCCAATATCAACGCCACAGACGTTGCAAACCGAATTCGTAGGTCCATTACCAAAATTATGGCCAAGGCTGGGAGATAAAGTGAACTTAAACAAAAGTTTCCATCTCCGTGCGAGAGAGCGCTTTTCTTAAGGCTGCTGGATTGGGGCTGTAGGCTGTGTAGGCTATGGAACAAATGATGGGGTGGTGTATAACGAAAATGTAACACAGGAAACAGCAAGGTTGAATTGAGGGATACCGAATCTCAATTGTTTACCACATTTCCCCAAGAAAACATTCCTCCCCAAGCGCCGTCGACGACCCATTGTGATATCATCACGTGACCTGGAAATACATAGATCCCAGAGCAACTCAATTGCACAGCACCGGCGCTTGTCCAATCCATTTACCCTCCTTCATCTCCTTTAAGACCCATTCCGCAATGCTGCTCCTACTCAAAAACACACCATCAAGTCCAGTGCCCGTATATGTCGCGGTCACTGGCTTCGCTTCGCCATTACCCAAGAACGGCACTCTGAACAGCGTCCACTTCAGATCCTCGACACTAATCGACGCTACAAAGGCTCCTAGTCCATTGAACTCCTGGTACGCAGAGCCGCCGATGATTTTGATCAATATGACGGAAGCTTTCCATTTCCACGCTCCCAGATCCTCAGGTGCTGTCCATGAACAGGTGCCGAGGACCAGAGCCCGCTCATAATGAGCTGCCATGAGGAGTGGGAAGAGGATCTTCATGCAATTCGTCACAGGCTACAATAGACAAGGCTCAGCAAAGTACGAAAGCGGCTTTCATCGTGTTCAAACAACAGGGATGGCAGGTCATTCGAGGATAGAGATTGAAGAAAAGAGTAAAGGGATACTTACAGTACCTTCGAGCCCATCACTGGCCCCGCAAATGAGACAAAAACCTTTGCTCTGCCACTGACAGCCTGTTTGAGTGCGGCTTCATCCTCGAGCTGGCCTTCGATAATGGTGACCTTCTCGTGATCTTTAATTTCGGCGGGGAGTTTGCTTGGATTGCGAGCATAGATTATCAACTGATGACCAGCCTTGAGGGCTCTGTTACAGAACACTACGCCTGTTGGGCCTGCGTAGGAGTATGAGCATGAGAACTGACGCTGAATACTTTATTTCAAGTCAGGAGGTACACACCTGTTGCACCGAGGACGAGGATATGGGTTGCCATCTTGTATTGCTCAATCCTCGGGAAAATATAGAGAGGAAAAGAGCTTCAGATCTCTCACTTGAGAAAACTTTTCAATCAGGTCAGGACATGTTGATGTAGCTCTGGAAATGGCTGTTAACGGCCTTCGCTGGATCCGTTCCGTGAAAAAAAAAAAAGCTGCATAATTAGCCATATTTACCTTGTTGGGTCTTGAGGCTCCAACAAACCAGCTTTCTGATATTGAATTGATTTGCAATCAATGAATCAGCACCAGTTCCGATTCTGTAAGCATGGCTTGGTATTCTGAGATTGTACTGTAGCTGTTGCTCTGAAAAGGGGAGGGGTTGTTTGAATTAGGTTAGCTGGTTAGCGTTTACATAGTTCAAGCGAGCTTACCTACAGAACGCGCCATCCGAATTTGCTTTCGTGCCTGGACCCGGCTTCCCATTTTCTAGAAGCTCAATCACCAACAGTTGAAATTACGGATTGTGACAATGGGCTGGTTTTGGGGATCCTCCGACGACAAAGATGGCAATAAGGCCCAAGATCCTCTACGCGATCTTGATCCCAGTCTGCGGGAATTCCTTGTGAAAGAGTCGCCCGTGAAATACAGCTCTTCAAATCCTCCCTCGACATCACCCGCCCCTGCAACTTCTCAATCCTCACAAACCGCACAAGTTCCAGAACCCAAAACCTCGACTCACGTCCCCAGTTCCGATGCGATAAAACAGAACAAAGTCCCTGCCGCAAGCCTTTACCAAGATGGTCGGTACGCGGATTTATGGAAGGGATACCAATCACAATCGGACACAGAGGCAGCGGCCAAGTCGGATCAAGAGAAGATCAATGATGTACTTGAGGGTTACAAATACAGGAAGGCAGAGATTGGGAGAGCGGCATTGGAGAATTGTGCGTTGGAACAATGGGACGTCAATGAGTGTTTTCGCACAGTGTCTTGGTCAAGGACGTTGAACATGTGCAGGGCGGAGAACAAGAAATTTGAAAGATGTTATCTCATGCAATCGGTATGTGATGCCACCCAACTTGTCAATTGGTGCGGATGGACGATTTTCTGATCAGGCTGTCTCTAGAAATTTCTCAAAGCACTAGGTTATCTATCAACACTCGACCGCCCCCAAGAAGTCGACGAGCAAATCCAAATGCATGCAGATTCATTATATCATCGAATGCTGGATCAAGAAAAGGCGATTGAAGAAGCCAAAGCGGAAGGACGACCAGCACCTACGTTCCCCCCTCTTTTATCCTCCAAATCAAGAGTTACGACAGCCCCCACGAATACAACACCGAAAGCAACACTAGAAGACAACCAGGTTCAACCTTCCGATCTGCCACCAAAGGTGCAAGAAGCACTAAAGAAGAGACTGGAGGGACTCAGCGAAGATCAAAGAATATTGGAAGAGCGGGCGATTAAAGCTGAGATTCAAGCGGGCGAACAAGTAGCCGGACACTTGACGAACATATTTGAGAAGCAGGAAGCGGAGCGGAAGAAAAGAAAGGAGGAAGGGAAGGAGACAATTGTGGACAAAGTTACTTCGATATTCCGGTGGCAGTGAGGAAGTCGGAACGTGTGGTTTTGGCCGATGTAAGATACCCAGAGCCTTGAAGCAGCTCGCTGGCTAGTTTGGTGGAACGAGACTTTACCAAACTCCTACCAACGGCCTTTGTATTTCGTAGGGAAGGAAATACAAATCTCAGCCAATCACAGCAGCGTCGTAATGCCTAGCCGCGAGGGTGCATAAGCAGGGTTCAGCTCCAACATCGATTGACATCGCAAGGTTGCCAATTCCTCCGGTGCGAGTCAATCAATGATTTGCACTTACCACAATTGGGATATAGGATGTCGAGATTACTCGATCCATTTCCGCGATTCCAGTTTTCAGGAAGACCCGCTCAACACACGCCAAATTGAATCGCTCTCTCTGTTCCAGCAATTGAAGTCGAGGACATTGGCATAGCGGGACCAGCGAAAGCATTCCCCTCTGGATCATTGAAACGGACAGAACAATTGATAACGTATTCTCGACCATGGAAGCAGCGCCTGCTAAGGTGGCAACCTCCCATGGATTCTCGAACTTCAAATACGACCATCTCGACCTCTCCTCGAAACGACCCTCGATCAGACTCGCTGTTCTACAACCCGGCACATCAAGTTCGACTATCAGAGTGACGCTGGCGCACACGGCATTCGCAGACCGACCTCGTTATGAAGCATTGTCTTACACATGTATGTTATTAGGCCAGGATGCATCCCCTATTCCGAAATCGTCTGCGCGAAAAGAAGCCGTTCCTCAAGCCCCCAACCACTTTTTTATATTCAACGACTCTATATTGTATTCTGTACTGATTTCCTCGCGATAGGGGGATCGCCGGATAAGGTCAAAGGGATCGAGCTCAACCAAACAAGAGTGGACATACGGGAAAATCTATGGTCAGCACTGGTACATCTGAGGGACGCTCGGCAAGAGCGCGTGCTCTGGATTGACGCGATATGCATCAACCAAGCGGACATAGAAGAGCGCAATCGCCAGGTCAAGCTCATGGCTTACATATTTGCTCGCGCAGAGGAGGTGTTGATTTGGCTTGGTCTAGTGGGGGCACCCGGGATTGTGAAAATTGATCCCACTACGAACCCCGAAGGGAATCGCAACATGGTGCAAAAGGAGATCATTGATCTTTGTAGTAAACCGTATTGGAAGCGTGTATGGATAGTACAGGAGATTGGAGGTGAGCAGATACTCTGAATCGTTCAAAAAGAATGAACGATTTGTTACTGACTTCCCGTTTCCTGACTGTCTGATGAGCTTTGGCTCCTGGACCATGTCTCGGTAGCAGATACTTAGAATCATTGAAAATGAACGAGTGATTACTAACTTCCCTACAGCTGCGACAAAATTGCGCGTCCATTGGGCGTCATTGTACTGGGCTACAGGTTCCAAATTTTCTCAGCCGTGGGAAAAGTTCGTCGACCTTATTCGGAGCTCTACAACCAACGTCGATATGGCATTGAAGCTTGCCGAACAGCGCGAATGGCGCCATGGGGATAGCTTTCTCCTGGCGAATCTTATGGAGGTTTGCGAGGCCTCACTGTGCGAGGAACCTCGAGACAAGGTGTACGGATTTGTCGGTATTGCCCACGATTGTCAGGACGATAGTTTGCCCGTGGACTATTCGAAGTCGCTGTTTGAGCTGTATGAGGACGTTATGCGACACCAATACCATTGGGCTAAGGAGAATCGGTACATGCTCAAAGAGAATAAGAAATCGATCGTTCACTTCAGCCAAGTAGTTCAGAAGGTTCTTGGAGGCTCTGCCGAGATGCACCGGGATTTCGCAATCGCCCACCCGGGAAAAATGATTATCTTTTCGCCTTCTGATGTCGAAGATATTGCACCCGACTTCGATTTGTTCAAACTCCCAGCCATCAATCCAGGGGCAGTCTCTATTCCGTCTACGGCTGGAAATGCCTCCAAGAACTTCAACATATTCGAGGTTACGGGCATTCATTCCGGGACAATTTCTATCGTCGGCCCCTCCTACAGTGACATCATTGGCGATCCAGAGTCCTCCAGAAGTTGGAAGTCGATGCTTTCGAACAGCAATGCGAACCTTGCAGAGCTGCGCAGGAAGAACGAAGGGTTCATGAGGGTTCTGCTCGAAATGAACTCTCGGGATCTAGCGAAAGTATGCTCGATCGAGACCAAATTGTTGTGGAAGCGCGATCCAGATCCTCCGAAGGCAGATGAAGTATCCGTACAAGCCTCATTAGCGGCTTTCAACAAGTTACCCAGATTCAAGCTGGCTCGCGGAAATACTGCCCCCTCAAATATCCAACCCTGCGTAGAAGAGAAGGTCCTCGAGCCTCGTCTCTTCCTGAGCCGCAATGGCGTGATGGGGTTGATGCCGCCAAATGCTCGCGTAGGAGATTTGATTTTCCAGTTCTGGAACTCAGATGCCGTCGCGATTGTGAGGAGAGAAGAACATTACATGCAAATTATTGGCAGGGCTGTTGTTTCCAACCAAGTTTATACGGAGGGGTCAAAATTCCATGTTCCTCTTGATGGCATTCCCCAGTTCGGTGGCTTTGACTTTGGCTATGATGGGAAAGATGTCTACATGGACATAAGCACGTTGCAACTCCTAACACAATAATAAATACATATGAACAATCCACTTCATCGCATTTATATTTGCACCCCCAACCGGTTTCTTTGTTGTCGCAAGGTCACGTGTGGAATGCATTCCCCACATTGCGGGACAACGTCACTCGTCAACACTCCATCCTAAATATTTTTCTTCCATTCTACATGATTATATGAACCCCCACAGCCCTATTTCCTGTTTCCTCGGCCATCGCCCATTCGACCTTCTTTTCCAACATGGATGTCCCAGTAGCGGCAAATGTCCTTGGGACAATCGGCGCCGTCTGTTGGTCAATTCAAGTATCCTCCTCCATCCTGCCACTTCCCCCATTCCTTCCGTCTTGTCCGCCTCTCCGAATACTCAACATGTATCCTCATCTAAAATCACTGCACTAACTCCTCCCAGCTCATACCCCAAATCATAATCAACTACCGCCGGCACAATACAATCGGTCTACAACGCTCAATGATGTTCCTCTGGGCATGCGCCGGTGTCCCGCTGGGCGCCTACAACATCTCTTCGAATTTCAATATTGCGCTTCAGATCCAGCCTCAAATTCTTACGACTTTGAGTCTGATAACTTGGGGGCAGTGCTTCCATTATGACAATGTGAGGTTTTTTCAGACGGTCATGTGGATCATGAATCAAGAGAGCGGGGTGGTGGAAGGATACTTGAGAGGGATGGAGAACAAGGCTAATTTTGTGGTAGAAGTGGGGAACTTGGAAATGCATTCTCTTCGTTCTAGGGATCGCGACGTGCTTTGGGGGGGTTGAAACGGGCTTGACGTTTGCTTTGAAGGTTCGTTCCCTCCTTCATCACCGGATGGCTCTCATTGATCAACGAAACAGGAGGCCATTAAACAAGACCGCCACTGGCCTGTAACGCTCATGGGCGTCGTATCTACTGTTTTTCTCTCAGCTGGTGTGTTGAGGCATTACTGGGATATCTACGTCCATCGCACTGTGCGGGGAATCTCGTTCATCTTCGTTGGGATTGACGCTGCTGGTGATGTGTTCTCACTGATTTCAGTCTGTGGGGTTTTCAATCGAGAAGTCATCGGATAGGATTGAGTGCTAATAGATACAGTCTTCCAACCTACGCTTGATATCCTCGGCATGGTTATCTACGCCACCGAATTCGTCCTCTGGTGCGGCGTCTTCGCATGTGGAGGATACTTCAATTTGGCACCTTGGGTACAGCAAAAAATGAGTGCGAGAACGGAAAGGAAAAGGGAAGAAAGAGAAGAGAAGAGCGGAAATAATGCTAGTGGGATGGACGAGGGCGTCTCGAATGCTATCGAGCTTGATGGGATACCGTCGTCTACTTCTGTCTTCAGGACTCCGAGCTCGGTTGCGAGTTTGAGCGAGAATTTGGGGCTTGAAAGGAGAGCGAGTGGTTGAGTTGATATTAGCAGGGGCTGCGAACTAAGAAATAGGTTAAGTCCTCTTAGACGCGAACTTCCTCGATTCTTTCCTGTCCAACTCGCACAGCTCATATTTTCTTTCTAGCATACCTCTAATACTAATCAAACGCCGCCTGAATGGATAGCATCGTCACGCAATCATGGCAAGCCTTTCAACCACTGCATTTGAACTCCTCCTTATTATCGCTCTGCCTCCTTCCTCCGCAATTAAATTCTCCGTACCATCTAAAATCTCTATCCAGAGGCTGCCAGGCTGGATCATCCTCACTTCTTTATGGCCCCTCTTCACTCTTCTCTGCTACGCTTGCTACCGGCCCAAGGCTCTCCAGAGAAGGCTACCTACAATGCCCCCCAGAGGACGTCACTATCGTGGTTGCAACTATTGACACCGACGATAAGCTCAAGCAAGCCATCTGAACGTGGCTTGCTGGAAGCCCAAAGGAGATCATCATTGTCACCATCGCCAACTGCTTCCCCCATCTCGAAAGTGTGGTACGGGATGTTGACCCAGCCACGAACTCATCCGAAAGGCGTCGAGCCAAAACGTGGAGGAAACGCAAGACATCGGAATTTACAGTACGAAAGCTATGGATGGGAATGATAGATATGGATGTAATTTAATTTGGGTGCGAGCGGGGTAAAGTTCTTAGGATCTGATAGACGAAATGGTGTTATGGATATCCGCTTGGATTCTTGCTCCATCCTTGTTATGGTTTATTAGAAATAAGATAAGGGTTTGAAACCATCGAAATCTTTCCCCGGTCACCGTGTCATAAGTGGCCCGCGGCACTTCTTACGTGTAGGCTAGACTGTCGAGCAGTCATGATGCCTTTCACATAGTAAGGGCATAATAAAGTATTACTTTATCTTTAACTGCACATTGACACGAATCAATAACATAGCATCACTCTCGATTCTCTGTAGAAATTTGGAAACAACAAAGAAATACGCCAAACTGAACGGAACTTTTGTAGATTAAATAGTTTCTCTGTCTGAAGCGCAACAGCGGTAGGAAAAGTTGCAATGCGGCCTTGATAACTCAGGCCCGATCGGCGCGACAGCCCTCTTGGGTGGAGGAAAAACCTCCTTTGGCAGTATGCGGAGCGGCGTAGAAAGTTTCATCCATCTGACTATCGCCTGCGCTTCATTCTTCTTCGAGTGCTAGAGTAACACCGTTTGGGACTGAAGTATTCACTTCATAGTTTGACTCTCAAGATGATGCCACTTGGCATCGAAATTGAAAGGAAAGAATAATGGTACAAGATCTATACAGTAACATACACACCAACTATATCTTACTATCCACAGCAACGCTACAGCTTCAGGTATTTCGTAACTAATGAAATCTAATAATGCAATTCCGTATCCGTCCACTCTCCACCAGAACCAAATCCAAGTGGGCCTTTCTAGCAGATATCATACAACATTTTATTTTCTCTTGCGAGACCCCGCTTTTTTTTTAAAAACCAAAACCGTCCTTGTATGAATCCGTATACGAGAGCCTTGAGTGCCGGTAAATGACAGTGTATGAGTTGTGAAGACCGCCGAAGGAAGTGGGGAGGTTTTTTTTTCGAAAGGAAAGGTCGATAGAGAGTACGCGTTGCAAATTTTTGCAGCGTAATGAATAAGATGACTTCGATAGGCCGAAGGCAACCCGTTGCTTCGGTCTGTTTTATCGTATGAGAGGAAGTTGTCGGGGTTCGGGCGACGTTTACCTGCCCCAAACTGCAATTATTAGTGTCTATCTAAAGCCACAGGATCGTGATACGCATGTACTTACGAGGGTCTAGCGGAACTTCTTCCACCGGTTTGGCTGGCTTGTTGACATCTTCTCGCGGCATTTTGGCGTTGTTTCTAACTTCGCGGTCTGCTAGAGCGTCTGAGACGCACCAACGTTGCGTAGGAGTTGCAGATAGTTTCTAGTGTCGAGGAGGGGTCGCAGAGCAAAATATAGTCGATCTTGATGGCAGGTAAGCGCTTTTGATAGAGTCATTCATCGGATTCATGGTCCTTAAGGGCGCTGAAGGAAGAAAAAAAAACACGTAAAGGGAAGTGTCGCATGGAAAATGGCAGGTACTTTCCAGCGATCCGGGCACGCCACGGGTTAACTCCTTACTAGGACTAGCATGAGTCATCTCCCAGATAGGGCTGAAAATCCGGTTGATTCGTTTTACCAAAAAACAAATCATGTCGAAGAATTTCAGTAAAGGGGCGAAGATTGTTCAAGTGAAGCAAAAGCGCAGGATCTTGCCCACTAGAAAGATTCCCCGCGAGACACTAGGCTTCTCGTGGAGAATGAGTGGGACACTGCCCGCGGGCGCTTATCTAGTGTCGCGGAGTGCAGCAGCCTCATCCTCCTTTCCACTCTGGCATATCCTAGGTTCACTCGAGAGAAGTTACCGTGCTACAAAGCAGCCACACCCAGATGACCATTATTCACCATCTTTGGCAGCCTCTAGGTAGATCTGAGAGCTGGAAATCAAAATCACGTTCTTGGGCGAAGAAGCAGCAATTTTCTCACGTGATGCCGCGCTCCTCTGTCTGTTGACGCTTTTCAACGGGTTACTGTTCTTTGATTTCCATTGGCGGGAAGTGCCGTGTTCTTCTGATGCTTCCTCAGTCAAAAAGACAAAAGCCAGGCATGTGACTTCCAGTCACCTGTTTTGGCGCTTTTTCCGCGTAGAGTGGTTGGCCGCAGTCGCGTCTCCCAGCAGCCTTGAACGTTCAGGCCGCGTCTTTGCCTGTCGCTGGCATCCTTTTCCTATGAGTGCATATATATATCTGCCGTCCCTCCTATCCAACTCTCTCTTCTTTTTTATTTCATGCCTCATTTTCCGAATAAAAGCGACACAAATTCCAGCCATTTCGACAACAATTCGCCTCGACATCTTCGAATGGTTTTGTTGAACGCCGAGTTCTGCATCTCGACAACCAACCGACCGAACGATAAGTTTAATAAAGAGAGCTTTTCAGTCAGCCAGTCAGAACAAAATCCCGTGACCTCGCAGACGCCCTATGATAGCCGAGTCAATCGGAGCGCAATCGAGGGACGAGGCTGCGAAGAGTCGATGTGACGACTGAAGCGGTGTACACCACCTCCTTGACCGCCTAACATAACGCATCAAGAACAAAATTTTCATCAATCCTTTCATTCATTCCTTCTTCTGTAACTTTTATCGAGAAGACACCAACTCATGCTACGCGGTGAAAAGCTTTCGATAACGCGAATCAACAGTTACTATCATTTTCCTTCAGCCTTGAGCTGAATGTAGATCAGTACCCCCAATAGCTATGGATCCTGGCCGTTGTCAAGCCGCTTCGTACAAATATGCAGCTGGCCGTTCCGACAAAATACAACAGGGTCAAGACACCAGACCAAGTGACAACGAATATCACTACAGCGAGCAAGATATCTGCCAGGTGGCCAGTAAGCTATCCAGAGATGGCAAGCCAATCTGGAGCGAGAGTCCGCGATTATATGTCATCCTGAGAGACACGGCTCGCAATCTGGGAACTAGTCACGCATGGCTCAGCAATAAATTCATCGAGAAAGAAATCAACGATACTTGGCTCCCAATTCATTCCGAATTTCTTTTGGACTGTTTGCTACCCCCACGGGCCCGAGATCAGTTCCTTCGCATGCAACACCGCATTTGCAGCCAACCAGTCGACTTCCAACTAGGATTGAGAAGCACCCATGGCCATTTCCCTTCCAAAGAATTGCCACCATTCAGCAGACAACGGGTCATAGGGAGCGGACACGTTGGAAAGGTGGATGAGGTTTGGAGTCTGATTGATGGACAACTTTATGCCAGAAAAATCATCCCGCGGCGGCTGAGCGACTTCAACTCGGCAAACAAACACCATCGCAGCTTTCGACGTGAGCTACAAGCATTAAGACGTATTGATCATATACATTGTGTCAAGTTTGTAAGCTATGACACCTATTTCATATCCAGACCCAAGTTCATCTAGCGCTATACTATGTGAATCTATTCTCGCTTGGCGAAGTATGCTGAGCAATTTTGACCTATAGGTTGGAAGCTATACTGATCCACGCCACCTCGCAATTATCATGTCTCCCGTAGCAGATTGCAATTTGACGCAATATCTTCAAAAGGCCGAGACCTCGTCAGATCCTATCGTCCCAGTCCGACTTCGACAGTGGTTCGGATGTCTTGCTACAGCTGTTCAATATCTACACGCGATCAAAATTCGACATCGAGATATAAAGCCTGATAACATCTTAGTTCATGGACGTCGAGTTTTACTGGTAGACTTTGAGCTCTCTCTTGATTGGAAAGATTTGGCTCAGTCAACCACGACGGCAGATTGCGGGAAAACACCGCTTTACGCCGCTCCCGAGGTCATACTACACAAGAAACGGAACTCATCCTCGGATATATGGTCTCTTGGTTGTGTTTTCTTAGAAATGGCTACTGTCATCAAAAGGAGGCGCATCTCTCAGATGCGAGAGCTCTTCACGTCTCAAGCGGAGAATGCGATCTTCTACAATAATCAACGAGGGATCTCCGAGTGGATCACGTCGTTAGTGGGTTCATCTAAGGTCGGGAACGCACCATTCACTTGGATATCGAAGATGTTGCAGCACGACAAAGACCACCGCCCGAAGGCAGGTGCAATAATTGATCTCATTCGGAACTCTGAAACTGGCTCCAAGCAAGCGAGAGGTTCGAGTCTCTATTTCGGGAAGTGCTGTCAACCGGATGACGAAATCACGGTGCCGCCATTCACTCCTTGCTCTACTTGCAGTCCTACGTCGCAAATGGTAGGATCTCTAGGGTTATGTATAGAGTTTTAGCTAATAATTATAGGCTGGTGTTCAACCTGGCTGCTTCTCCCCTCGCACCAAGGCGTTTCGAAGCTACATCCACAGGAACCCAGAATCCGCCTCTGAGGCTCTAACGATATCACACATGCGTTCATCATTTCATCCAATTTTTATGGTCCGGCACCTTACCCGAGCCTCCATGGAAGAACTGACACGATCACTTGTTGCTGAAGACTGTTGGAGTTCTATTGACACAAACGTGAAACTGTCTTGTCTTCCGGAGCAACCACTTTCCCTCGATGTCAGGCAATTCACTCCGAAACTACAGCTGTTTTCTCTTCAGAAGCACCCTGCGTCTGTATCTCTCCGGAGTCATGAGTCTCTACCAGTTGGAATATACGGAGCCGATCCCCTCAAGTTGGCCCAAAGTTTCAACGAATACCTCAATAACATTGTGGATAATCACCTAGTGGAGCAGTCAGAGTTCATACTACGGGCGTGGGAAAAAAATAAATCAAATCGAGTACTACACGTTTTATTCATATGGTTTCAAGAATCGAAAGAAACAGTAAGTTCTCCGCCTCCATTGTTCCGGAGTACCACGTTTCTGACGAGAACTAGCTACCTGATCATGAAGTTCTGCTCATGAAAGCTGCCACCAAGATTGTCGTGATCAACAAAATACTAGGCCAGTCACCAATATTGGACGAGATGCCCGAGGGTTTCGAGAATGGCTTTTTCAATGGCTGCAGTGGTCCGCATCGTTTCGGTGGTGAAAAACAGTCCCCCCGGCTCGTCAATCGTCAAGTCAAAGTGGCTTTCTTTTTGTTGCAGAGCACGCTTCTTGAGAAAACGCTCAGTGGCCTTCAATATTTGCTGAGAGTGCCAGAGGCTTGGTCTACTTGCTTGTTCACCTCAATGTGTTTATCATTCATCTTAGAAAGGATGATAGTGGATTGTCGGGAATATCTGAAAGTGGCCAAGGAAGCCTATGAAGATGAGACAGCCACAGCCTTGGATGTGGATAGGTTTCGCCAAGGGGTTCATAATGTTGTCTTTCAACGGATATATCGCCAGTTGAGCTTGAGTCTGAGAACTCTGCAGAGGAATCCAAAGAGCAGCACGGCAACAAAGCACTTGCGGGAAAAACTCAGTGAGCTTCGACACCAGTTTGGTAAGTCTCCAAGTCATGGTTTCGAGGATTGATTCTAACACAGTGTATCATAGAGCTCGAGGGGAAGAGAGATGTACAGACGGACGTCCAAGCCCAATACCCGTCTCACCTTGTTTCAGCGCTTCTTGATTTGGTAGGGCATATCTGATTCCGCCACCCTTTTGTTCACGGGAGGCTCTTTGTATAAGGTTTACGTTCGGTTTTACATTCGATGTACAAGTTAAGTTATTCACCTACATAAGTAATAGACTAATATAATCCTTCTCTCGAACTTTGGAGCCCCTGAGCGTTCTTCCTACGAATTCAACAATACATCCGCAAGCTCCCTCAGTGCCATCGATAAATAGATCCACCTCATTTCTAACAACCTCCATATCCTCATCTCGATCCTCAGTCATGCGTTGAATATACATAGTTCTCATTCTCCTGCCGAATCATTAGCTCCAATAGCACTTCTCAAGTCGCTCCCAAAAGGACAGGATACAGGTCTCACGTACACTTTCTTCGCAGCTCTCAAATCATAAGCATGTGCAGCAACCATGACACATTCCTCTGGACTAAGTTGCATGAGTTCCATTGCCTTGCGATAGATAGCTGGATCCGGCTATCTCACTAGTTAACATTGTAGTTAAGGCGGGGAGGAAGGCCTTAGTGACTCCCAAAAGCTCGGAGGAAAATAACGTGTGGAATGGTAGACCGGGTGATTTCACGATATCGAGCTGTAGCCTTGTGGTTCCGTTCGCAAGAACAGCCGTGAAGAAGTTCTCTCTCATTCTTGAAAGGGCAGGGAGTGCATCCGGCCATCCTAAACCAAATCAGCTATGACCCCTTTCCCAACAAGAAAATCTCTAAGATAAGCAATTTTACCAACTTGCACATACCACCCCTTCTCCATCCTTTCCCTTACCCCATTAGTCCAAATTCCCTCATCAATACCTCTCTCCTCCAACAACCTGTCCAACACCCTCCGATGCGTGACATCAATATCTTCACTCTGTTCGCCAGCTTCAAATCGCCTATGGATCTCTTCGAAGAAGCCGGTTCGCCAATCCACTGTGAGTTTGAGAAGATCTACCGGCAGGGAAGAATGGTTAGGAGGGAGGAGGATGCTGGAGTGCCAATCCAGGCACGTACCCATGAGATCGAAGAAGAGTGCTTTTAGCTTTAGGGCCTTCCAAAGATGGGAAGTTCCTTGTTGACCTCGTAAAAAAGTCCCGATGTAAGCTTGAATTACTCTGAGGATCAATTCCGGGAATTAAAAAGTCCAGATGAGTAAGAAAGGACTTGGGAGCTCGATTACTCCGCAATGAAAAGTCCGATCATCGGGAAATTCCCGGAGGCCCAAGTCCGTCGGACAACACTGAGGCATGACTCGCTGCATCACTTGATTGAGACCGGCAATGCTAGTAACATGATTTGGTTGATAATAATTGACATACTGCATGCGTCTCTTACGTCTCGCCCGCAATGCGGCGATGTGATCCTGCAATCGCTTGATCAGAAAGATTGAATATATAGAATACGAGAAGAGAGCTCGTTATATTCCGTGCAGCTCTAATCCACCGTTATCAACTCCTCAACTTCAATTATGCCGTCTAGAAACGTACCGGTAAAAGGTCCTAGCCAAAAAAATTTAGTTCTTCCTCGAACTCAGCTGATATTCCCCCGCAGCTCTGGACACACTTTGTGCGCTTCATCAGAGACGATGGGAAGATCTACTGCAGTGAGCCATTGGAAGGGGAAGTCGACAGTGAGATTCGTCAACCATACCCGACGCAAGGAGCAGCAAGCTGTTGACAACTCAGTTGGTTTAGCACTGCTGGAGGGTAAGGATGTATTTGTAAAAATACTCGATGCAAAGAGTGTCCTAGATCAAGCTGCCACGTTCAGAGGCGAAACGGTAAGAATAAGGACTGTGTGTATATGATGAATACGGAGGTGAACTCCTTGCTAATACATGCTACCCATAGATTCTGTCGCCTTTGGGTGCTGAAGGTCAGAACCATTTCGATCCATTGGAGTGAACTATCACTACCACGGAGTATGTCGAGAAGTATATGATCATTTTTGTTCTGAAAATATACCAACATCAGCAAGGCAGAGCTGAACTTTGCAGTTCCGCCTTGTCCCATAGTCTTTCTAAAACCAGACACTTTCCTCCTCTCTAGTACCCCTCATTCTCCCACACAACGCAACCAACGATACTGATTTCGAAGTCGAGCTCGGCGTCGATTTGTCCAAAGAATGCAAGAGCGTCTCCAGGAAGGAAGCTCTCGACATATGTCCTTGGGTATATGACAAGGAACGACGTTTCAGCCCGCAGTGTACAGTTCCAAACCACCCAATTTGTTACGGCAGAGGCTTCGACGGCTTCGCACCTATGGGCCCAACTCTTGTATCCGCGCAAAGCATTCCTGACCCTTCGGCCCTGGAGCTTAGGAGCACCTTGAATTGAAAGGTGATGCAGGACAGTAAAGCATTGGATATGATATTCCCTGTGGCAAGGCTGGTGTCCCATCTGAGTCAAGACACACCGTTGAGGGTGGGGACGGTTATTATGACCGGGAACCTGGGGGAATTGGGCACTCAAGAACACCCCGGTTTATTTGAAGGAGGGTGATGATTTGGGAATCTGGATCAGCCATGGGTTTGAGAGTTTGATAAATCCCATTGTACCAGAGAACCGTTTACAGAACGGTTCATAAATGGAAGTTTGTTTGGTTTGTAGCAGGACAGAGAAGTCAGTCAATAATCTGTTGACATAGCGCCGATCATTTGTTGCCATACATGGAGATCTCCGACTTCTGGGAATGCAAAAATAGGGTCTTGCAAGGATTGGAGATGCTTAGACAAGAATGATTGGTCAGCTGGCAGACTCGGCTTCGTTGGCATTGGAGCTCCCTTTGTCGGTAAGATGATACCTACTTGTTCTTCCAGTCCATTTCCTGAGGTCGCCATATGAGAGGCTTGAGCTTCCATGAGCTGCGGACTTCTGCGTTGAAACTCTGCGATCGCTGAACGTTGGGATCTTCTCTTTGCATGCGCAATGCAAAGCTGCACCACTTTGACCTCGGCGAGCCCAAATTCATTAATCCACAGATCAGTACTTTGCTTCTCACAATAGGCCTCCAAATCCTCGACAATTGCCTGCGATTGTTGATAGTTCGAGGTTCAAATCGCAATGATACCCAGCACTAACGCCGAATTAAATAACTGGTGAACTCTTAAACCCCATCTTAAAATTTCAGTAAGGTCTGTAGCATGTACACCCAATCTCACTTGAAGATCCGTACACGCAGTCAATGCAAGCATCCCGTGAGTGCTAAAATCGATTTGTGATTGAGGATCGGAGTAAGTAGGGCCGATGAAGAGTGATTCGTGCGAAATGAAAGTTCGTATGAAGGAAAAGTCGACGCTACTTGAGAAACGAATGCACTCCATCGAGTGAGAAGTCGGTATTTTGGAGATCAAATTATGGCGGTAGTTCGTCTTTCCATGCAACCAACTCCCGGTCCAGGCCCGGAACTGTGTCATACAGAGGAGGATCAAGTCCGAAGCACTGTTCTTGAATCTTCCCAACGATCTTGGCAGGTCCGGAATTGAAGTTGCTCAGAAGAGTGGGTGTAGGCTCATCCATGGATTTCGGCTTCGCAGATCGCGCCTCGGAATTGCTCATGTCATCTATCCAGATGTTTGAGACCTACACATGTTAGACAATGCTGGTCCGAAATAGCATATGGTCGTCCGAGAGCTAGCGATATCATCCTGTCTAGTGTGTAGAGATGACTGAAGAATTTCTCCGTGTCTCCGTCGATTTTCGTGGTAGGTTCCATCTCGATCCATCGACATGTATTCCCCGGGCCATAGCAATTCGAGAAGCAGACCCGGTTGTAAGCCAGCTTTCCGATATCTTCCGGGTATGAATGAGGTAACGTGTGACAAGAATTCCGGCAAAGACAAGATCTGACATGTCACCATAAAACGATGGAGCGATCACAATAGCCCTTTGGCAGGCCCAGTACAGGCGAGAATGAGCTCTCGCAATCTCTCTGTCATTCTGGAAAACAGGGTTGAGGACAGTCCAGCAACTGTCCGGACGCCAGTATTATGAAAACAGCGCAGGCCACCGCAAATCTACAGTGCCAATGCCGTCCAAACCACTTTTTCGAACCCAGAACTTGGCATAGGCTGCCCTGAAACTAGCAGGGTGGACTGCATCAATACTCCAGTTCATTTCGGTCAAGAACTTGTCCGTGGGTCGATCGACAGTAGATTTTTGACGAGGAAGTATACCAAGAAGATCCCACAATTTCTGAAAATGGGCCTCCTTTGTTCCGAAATTATTGGTAGTAGCACTACGCTGTGAATAAACATCGAACCCATATTCTGGAGCCTTTGCTTCGATCATAGTCGCTGCCACTTGGGGGCCAAAGTAGGAACTACCATAGAATGTGGGAGCTCCTCTGCTTTCGAATACTTCCCAATCCTAGGTGAAGGTTCGTTGTCATCGTTCAGTGAAGGTGAAGGGTCTTCTTCCAGCGAGGTTGAAGGTCGCCCTGTTTCACTCTGTGCAGCCCGCTGTCGCTTCTTGGTCGGTGGCTCTCGATTGTCGATGGACATGGGATGGCAGAGATTGGCGAAAGCAATTTAGGCAAGGTTGCTGACTATCGCACTGCAATCGACCCGTCAGCAAATCCCTATAGCACGTGGAAGTCCCAAGCCACCTTCTGCTTCCGTGTATGGCACTGTGTACATGCAGTTAATATGCGACCATGTTTGCGGCCTTTGGGGGTGACCGCCCGCGATGGCGGTTGGCTGGAACTCTGAGCAGTTGCATCCCGTGCCAATCTGGTTGATTTCCCCGAAATCCATTCGTACGTTTACCAACTCCGGTCAAATGCTCGAGTGGGGAGAAATCCCAAATCGAAATCCGAGAGAAGAGTGTGTATTATGTGAGTTCGTAAACTTCTCGCAAAATGCTTTCCTAGACCTCCGAAATTTCTACGGAACGACATCGAAGATATCTTTTGGCCATCCGATGTGAAGCATTTTATTTACCGATAACGCTAGCCTCAATACAGCTGTCCCTAATCGAGTCTCGCCTCGGCTGTGGTGGAGCAGTCTTTTTTACCTCAGCAATATAGAAAATGTCAACAGTGTCCTTTTGTCTAGAACCTGAAGAACCTTTTTATATTGTTAATTCTCAAGTCATCTCATATCGTTTTCTGAGATGGCGGGATATCAAGTCCATTCCATTCACAACAAGTGTTTATTCGAGAATTTCGGAATCACTTCCCCCGCACCGTTACGGAGGTCGAGTCCCTGAAATCCTGTTTTGATCGATTCCATTGGGCACCTGGCTGCACAAATCGGGATTATTGCCATTTCTGAAGTAGGGTAACCCTATTCTGAACATACAAAGCACTTTCAACCTCGGAGGAACAGAAGTCCGTCGGCAGTCTGGTATGCTATCTTGGGAGATGATACTGCTACTTTCTAGGAGGAGCATGTTTGCTGAACGGAGAAAGTTAGTGATGAGTTTGAGGCGCAAGCGCGAGCAGGACTTTCTACGAGTATCAGTCATGACATAAACAGCCCTCGGCAAAATTTGAACTTATCATGAGGCTGAAGTTTATTAAGCACCTCACTATCGAACTACCGATAGACAAGAGGCATAAAATCACATGGCCGGCTTACCTTTTGAAGATTTGATGCGAAATGCGAGTCTCGATAAACAATTCGCTAATCGCGCCATCAGGCTCGCAAACCCCTGTTCCCCTTTTCACACCTCGACGAGGCTTCTCGGTTGTATTTCCAAATTAGGAAGGTCTTCTCGAAAGAGGGCATCTGAGGCGGACGCGTTGGCACTGCAGGAGAAATATACAAGGAGATAAAGGTGTGCCGGATCGCAGAATGTATGGCACAATCCCCGAGACCGAGCCTGTCAAGGATCAATAAGGTGCTCGCGTTCCCGTCATGTGGAGCTGGCGCATGCACCACAAAAGCTTAGATATCGCAAGCCGGACGGCAGCCGATTTTATTCACGATAAGCATCCGTCGCTTCCTGCTCGGGAGCTTATCCTGTTGTGCTCTATTCCGTATCTTTGTGGTGTCTTATCTTTCCACCCTAGTTGTCCGAACTTTATTTAAGTGGTCTCTTATCCTGTTTTCAGATCGATATCCTAGCTCCGGCATATTGCCAACTGTGGGGAGCCGTGTGAGCGATCAAGCCTTGGGGCACCCCCCGGCAGAGGAGATAGAAGATCCTCCAATAGACGTTACATTATTTTTCGGCTAGCAGGGGGAGAGTGAGGAGTTGATGATTGTGACCTTACCTCATCCCCTTCACATCGCCTCGGAAACAGGAAGTTGATCTGCATCTCAACCATCGCGCAATAGACCATATCCAATTGACCTTCCAGGCTCGTTCTAGAATTTGGGAAAGCAGGAACATAAGGCTAGCTTGCCTATATCTCCTTCCTTTCTACGACAGTTCACCGTCAATCACTTTCTTGTTGTAGAAGGTTCACCCCATCAGCGATAATGGAGAAGGGCCTTAAGGTAGCAATGGGCTGTGTGATTTTTGGTGTTCGTACGTGGGATGGACACTTCAGCATCCATTGGAATGTGCCGGCATCATGTTCGAGCAGCAAACCTGGCTTCCGTCGGCTTTCACGATAAAGGCACAATTTTGACCCTTCGGGAAGGTAGGTAGAGCTACCAAGCCTTGATCCCTCCCAAGATGCTTCAGTACTGACTCCTCAGTATAGGTCTATATATTGGAGCTATATCCTCAGGAATCTGCCATCAGCTCAGCATCAATCTCAACTTCTCAATCAGCCCCAACAGACATCTCTTCTTTCAAGATGAAGTTCCTCACCGTCGCTAGCACTCTTCTGCTTGCAGGCAGCGCCATCGCTGCCCCAGGAACAGCGATGCGTCGGGCGCGTAACCTCGAGCGTGCTGCTGGCCGCAAGGGAAACCCAATGAACCGTGTTTCTGCACCAGCGGGCCAGTCCACGGACATTTCCAATGTGGAATACTCTTCTAACGTAAGTTTCCAGGGAGCAGACATTCGGAAATTTCCCAACGAAGTAGTTAGCTAACTCCCACAACTTCTATAGTGGGCCGGTGCTATTCTCATCGGAACAGGCTACAAGAGTGTGACTGGAACTTTCACTGTCCCGCAACCATCAACCGCTGGATCCGGATCCGCCTGGGTTGGCATTGATGGAGACACCTGCGATACTGCCATTCTGCAGACTGGTGTCGATTGGACCAAGTCTGGCTCCAGCTACTCTTACGATGCTTGGTACGAGTGGTACCCGGATTATGCCTATGATTTCAGTGGTATCACCATTGCTGCTGGAGATGAGATCAAGGTCACTGTCACCGCAAGCAGCAAGACAGGAGGAACTGCAGTCATTGAGAATGGTAAGTAAATTTCAATTTTTGGCAGAGCTCGAAGGGTTTATTCCTGGATACTACTCTCAACCACACAGTTTTGGAGTTCAAAACTCGCCAAACTCCGCTCGCCCCCCCCCCAAAAAAGAGCAAAAGCTGACTCTGAGATTTCAGTCTCAACGGGAGTGACCGTAACCCACAGCTTCAGCGGAGAGACCGCTGGCAGCCTTTGCGAGTACAATGCTGAGTGGATCGTCGAGGATTTCGAGGAGGGTAGCTCGCTCGTCGAATTTGCCGACTTCGGTACCGTGACTTTCGTAAGGAAAACCCTGCTCCCGAAAATTGTGAAAATGCTGACTCTTCCATAGACCGGATGCTCCGCAACTGATTCCTCTGGAACGGTTGGAACTACGGGAGCTACCATCATCGACATTGAACAGAACTCAAAGGTCTTGACCTCCTGCTCTGTGCCCAGCTCTTCCGAAGTTTCCTGCACTTACGTGTAAGAGAAGGCGTTATTGGAAGCTGCTGAAAGGAGAGATTGACGATCGGGGCGAAACGGGAGGTAAATGGAATGGAGCCTCGGTAGTTTCAACTGGAAGCGAAGCAAGCGTGGAGTGTGGGGAATCTTTCACTTCTTATGTAGATATCGAATTTGAACTTTGGCTCATGCGACATATGACTTCGTTTTATGAAGCTTAAGTTACATTCTCGCTCAATTCTGCAGACAAATGTAACACCTATGCCCTGTAACTCAACGATACATAGTCATCATGTAATGGAATTGCCGGGGTTGTTGAATCGTTGGGGATTTCAACCTAGGCTGTCCAGTGCACGTGACTCTGGATGAGAACGAGGATGTCAGTTGTCTTTTTATTTCGTTATAATATTACATCGTGGGAAATGACTTACTCGCATTAAGAAATCCAGTTCCAAAGGTTACGCAATATGCTCTTAGGCCTCTCATCCACATAATCCGCCGCCGCTGATGCGAGGATCTCCTCTCGCACTGTGAAGAGATCGACCTCAGAAATATCGTGTATTGTCGTACTCTTGAAGAGCTTCCCGCCAATAAAAAGTGCAACGAATATTCTAACACGCGTTAGTGACTATTATCAAACTGGATGAAAGTAGACTCACGGAATACCAATGTAGGCTGTGACAAAATTCTGCGTATTTCAATTCCCCTTCATAAGCACCGCGAAGCCATTGAAAAGAATGACAATCCAGACGGAACATAGCGAAGACCAAGCCAGATAAGGCTGGAATGGCGACTTTAACTCGAGGTCATCTCTCGAGATATCGTTGTGAGCCAATGCCTTTCGGGACCGAAGGTACGCCAGGCAGTTCGCAGACCAAGTAATGAGATAGGCAATGGCCACTGCCCCTGGATCCTCCTGAAGACACGGTCATGAATGCCAATAGTTCAGCGAGCCCGGTTGCAATTACAGCAAAGTACGGGACGCCTTATTCGCTGCATCGAAGAGGAGACAGCCGACCCGAAATTCCCCAAAGACATAGAAGAATAGAACACACCAAAATACCCTACGAATAGCCTTCGGGATGGTCTTGATCGGGTCTCTGGCTTCGCCTGCGGCGACGGCAACTTGTTCCACTCCTCCGTATGCAACGCGGCATTGACGAGAACGCTGAAAGAACTTAAGAAGCAACCTGTTGCTCCTGTGCCAGTGTATTTGTTCATGGCACCTGGATATACCCAGTATCGAAGCCGAGACGATTATGGTTTGGGCCACCGCCGAGGTCTAGGATAACTGCAAGGACGAGACCGACGATTGTGACGATTTTGATTCCAGCAAGTATGAATCCGCTTCGCCGTATACCCACACAGCTGCGAGATTGATGATGAAATTGAGAAAGAGGATGGTGGAGATCCATACAACTGGCTGGAGGGAGTCAGCATTTTGGTATGTGGCGAGAGGCACTACAACTAACTGAATTGTCCGTCCACAATCCGAAGAGCACAACTGCAGCTGAGGCTTCTGCACAGACGGCTACCTCACAACTGTGCTTTTTAATCTATCAGTTATCCCGTTGCTATTCGAAATAAATGTAGCTTACCATTGACTTCACCCAATTGCGAAGCCAAATGCATGGTCAACGAAGCGGTAATCGATCTGAGCAATCATTCCGGGTAATGGCAGCCAAGTCGTCATCTCACCAAGAGATTGCATCTGAAAATATGTAAGCTAGGTAACTAAATGAAAATTTCCCAAGGCAGCAATTGCTCTCCATAGCCCAGATTGCAACACCGCTGAAGAAATATCCTAGAAAAAGGGACAGAGGCACCGAATTATGCAGGGCTCCGCCAATTCCAAGGAAAGTCCACTTTCAATTGTACCCCTGAGCGTGATGAATTGAATATGTCTTGATCTGAGTCCACGATCCAGACCCTTGTGAGTCTGGGTGGCATCTCCTTCCTGTCTAGACGACGCCCAATTGAGTTCGACATCCGGAGGAAAGCAACCCTCCTTCTCCTTGCTTTCGTTGATGCTCATGGCTGCGAACTTTATTTCGTTCAGAGTTTATTGCGAAAAATAGAGTTTAAAATAAGTAGAATGGCAATACTCCATGGGGGTTTTTACACGAAGTTTGAAATTCTATTGGGTTACTGAATCCCAACGAAATGAGCAATTGACCGCGCCTTCAAAGCAGACGTTCTGCAGTCTCCCATCAACAAAGCAGGACTATACCCTGATCAATCTTTAGCGCCCAGTCAATGTCCAGCTAGTGTACATTTTAGGCCAGATCGGTAATATCAGACAGAGAGTGAAGTCCGTCAGCAAATTCACGCCTCAACCAGAGCCGGGCTTTCGGCCTTTTGATTGACTTGGCAAGAGATCGGTTGTGCACTTATTAGCCCAAACTCTACAACGAGAATGATGTCAAAGCATTTGGAGTCGTTGACGAATAAGGAACTCATACAGACACACGAAGAGGAGAGATCGTGGCAGAATTGAAAATTATCGAGAAAACCATCAACCGAGGACAAGCGCCGCAGCGACCGCTTGATCAAATTCTTCAACATCGCACTTGCCATCACCACAGCGCAATTCTGCCATCTCGACTCGAGCGCATTTTATCATCGAACCATCTCCAAACAATGGAACAAAAAGAGTTCACGACTCCTTTTCCCCGTCCCACTCTCAACGCGTCCCAGAATCCCGAAAGCGCGAAACCTTGGTACCAGATCGGTCCTGGTATATGGGAGCGCGTTCTCAACGGCTCCGCTGATGGCGAGAGATCCGTGTTGCAATGGTACGAGCCGGGCGCAAAATCAGTGACGGATGAAGTTATCATGCACGAGTACATTGAAGAGGTAGTATTTTTGGAAGGAGGTTTGAAGGATATATCGTTGGGGCAAGAGTTTGGGCAGGGCGCCTACGCATTTAGGCTGCCAAAAATGAAACATGGTCCTTATGTGGCTTCGAAGGAGGGATGTCTTGAATTTGTTAAGATCACACCAGTAACAAAGAATTTCTGATCTATCAATCAGACTTTTATCCAGTCCTGCTACGTGAAAACGGGTCAGATTTGGGGTGGTAGGAGTGTCACGTGTAACTACGGACACGTGAGCAGACCGAAACAAGGAGGCTGTATGGTTTCAAGTAGAGATTGTTAAATGTGTTAAACTTATTCTGCGTTCATTGGGCATCGAAAATATTCATGGTGCCTCAGATGTTGATAATACGATTGATTCTTCATCCACTGAACAAAGAGAGGACCTACCATTTGCGTAGATCCAATAGCTAAAAAGTTGCCAAATCCAGCGACGTTGCTTGGGAGTGCTCAAAGGGTCTTTTAGCTGTCAATAATTTTCAAGAAAAGTCATCTCACGTTCAAATCATGTTGCAAACTGTCACTTATGTCACAGATCCCTTTTCACAATTACTTCGAGTCAACCAAAACCTCGCCTTACTGCCTTAGCGAACACCTATTCGCATCCACAAGGTGATTACCTAGGTCTTGATCACTGGCCGTCGGAGGGATATTCCGTTTGAAGAATGGACTGACACCTCTCGGACTTAGCCATTCTTTCACCGCATTATTGATAGTGCGAAATGAGGAGCTGCTGGAATACTATCGGAGCTGGTTTCGAGATCAGTGATTGACGGCAATGGAAATTTTCAAGAGAACGATTGACAGCTGTGAGCAGAATTCACTGCTGGGGAGCTTTGCGTTCTTGAGGCGCTGGCATCTCTCGCCGCAGATCGCCCAGAACAGAGGCTGGATGAAGTGCCTATTCACCCCTTTTCAGAAGCCTAAATGGCCACTCAAACTACCAAAGTATATGCCCCATCATCCGATAGGCGGTAGCAGAGGCGGGTACCTGGAAGTAGGATTTTTTGGTCAGGATCTCCAGTGCAATTACATACTAATCAGGGCGAGTATAGTTAAGTAACCCATCTGTATGGGCAGTCCTGGAGCCGGCCCTGACGTTGGCAAGCAGATTCCTTGAAAACCTTCATACTTGGCCTTGGTAGGTTCCAATTTCTGAATAACAGGCAGTAGGTCCTAATCAAACAACCTTAGGTTTGATGCTTTCCTCAACACCAATTACGAACAATCGATCCGTCAGAACTAGGCTCAAAGGATCAACAGAAGGTTTGCCAAAAGATTCCGTCTGCGTGTGCCTCAACTGGCCCACTCGGGAAAAGCCAAGGAAGATGTACAATGGACTTCCACGGTCATTTGCGATAAAATAGATTTCAGCTTTCGAAGTGGAGTCTTGGATTCGAGACTGGCTTAGAGTGTGCAGAATTTGAACATGATATAACGGACCAGAAAGCGAGGCTAACCAGCCCTTTATTGTCTCACCTCCCGCTCTCACCCATGTATTCTCTCATGTACTTCATAGGTCTAATCTTTTATTATTCCGTGTCGATTACTCACTCATGCCAGAGAACGTAGCGAATCTACCTATTAAGATTTATACTCTTATCACTCCGGAGCCCTTTCTCCACCATACCGTTGCAATCTTTGTGCATTAAAGAAGTTTGTGAATAATGTGCCTTTAATTATCTGCGCAATTCCATTAAAGATCCAAAATTGGCGCCGGCAGGAAACCTTGTAATTGGAGTAGGACGTACTCTCTAGGAGACCTTTGCTAGTAAACTATAAGCGGGCATGCGAAAGGCTAAAATGGGACCTGCATGATAGTGAACGTGCGGGCCCAGAGCGTTCTCTACCTGCCCAGGCTTGGCTCAAGCATGCTTGTCTTAGCTAAGGTAAAAGTAGCAGCTGCTCATGTTTGAGGACTAAAATAAAACCGGCGATAGAAAAAGTGGACCACGAGTCTACAAGTATTCAAAAGATGTACCCTGTCATTGATGGGAGAATATGGCGCTCACTATAACCCTGTAAAGTCTCATCAGCGTTTGAAAAGCGATGCGGCGATGAATAACGAGGGTAGTATAAGACCTAGCGAGGCAGGCCACCAGCTGCGAACAGGGAGCGATAAAAATGGTAAATTGAGAGGGGTAATGGAGGTTGGCGAAGCTCGACGTGGATTGTCTACGAAATAGGGGCGAGGGATCTGATAACTGTCTACTGCAAGTACTGGCGGGTGGGTGGGACTTCAGTTGTTCCATTGCAGAACAAGCAAATAGCTTGGAGTGGTATAGTTTTCAACAGCCTTGAAACTGATTCTCGCACATGTAGATAATGTATGACAAGTGCCACTGTCTTATAAATTTGAATTTGGATAATACGACAAATGAGATGCGTTATTTAGCAACAATATATAACTAAATAAGTACTTGTATCTCCCAATCCGAACCATGGTCGCGTGCCCCTACTGAAGCTCCTGCAGATTATGGTGTGACCCTTCTCCAGCGATATTCCCTCCACCCGTTATTATTTTTTCCCTTTTTACTCTCTTTGTATCCCCACCTCACTGCGATAACTTCATCACCGAGCCACCAATAGCAAAGCAAGCCTCTTCTTGCACTCATGCTGGATTCAATCGAACCTGAGATTCTGATGGCATCTTCTGCATATCCCAAGCCTCATGTTGTGGTTGCTGGTATGGAGAATAAGGAACCTCTAAGGCGACGGGTTGGTACTTCTGGTCCGCCATAGACTTCTTGACCCTGATTTCCTCATCGCCAAACATATCAACCCATTGGGAAGTGGGCGCTTGAGGCGGTATACGTTGTCCATGACGCTCGGTTGTGACTGCACGTCCAGCAGAGGTTTGGTTGAGTAGCATGCGTAGTGTGCTAATACGGACACGGCGTATGAGGAAGAAGATCAGAGATATGAGCAACGTGAGGGCATAGAGGACAAGGAAGCAGAAAGCTGGAATGGCGTAGAGGTAATTATATTCGATGACGTGACGGAAAGGTGTCGTAGATACGAGGGTAGATGCTAAAGGCGTAGTCCCATTGCGAGATAGCTGACTCTTGGACCCCATGACAGAGTTGGCCATGAGATCGGTCCAGATGAGATTGGGGATGGCGGACACAGTGGACGCGTTACCGGAAAGTCCTTTCCATTTTAGGAATGTAGGATAGTTTGTTTTCCCAGAGTAATCGGGGAGCCCGACCGAGCCACCAACTTTGACATCATTGAAGAGTTCAAACAGAGCGCCGGCTGGGGCTATGGCTCCGGCAGCACCATCCCCGTCGCTAAGTCCGGCAAAGGCTCCCATACCGGCGGGGAGGTAGAGAAATTCCTTTTGAATGGTGTATAGAGAAGGAGAGGAGGAATATTCAGAGGAAATGAGGCCCCAAAACGGCGAGACATCCGCGACATTCAGGCCGGTGTTTTCCACTGCCCAAAGTGGCATTGAAGCACCCGATGAATAAGTCACCGGTTCGATGCTGTTGACAACTAGGTTTGAAATGGAAGCGGTACCGTTGATCTGAAAGGAGACACGCTTTACGGAAGCCTTGAGGGCACTTGCGCAGGAATAGAGAGGTTGACTCCAATTGGTGAGGGGATCCAACCGAGTGTTCGTCGGCCCAACAATGAGGTTTCCAGATGCATCAACCTCGCTGCCTGCTCCAAGAATTAAGCCAGTAGCTGCCATGATGGTAGTGATGTTTGCATTATCCGTCTTGCCAAACCCTTGGGTCACGATGTCTATTCACAAAAAATTTAGTAACTATGCCAAATTTTGAGACGGTATTCACTGGTTGACAGACCTATATCCATATACTTTTGGGTGCCGTCATCGGAGATGGTGGAGTCGGTGAAATCTGTGAGTGTGAGAGGTGAAGGCAATGTTGGGCCGATGGCGTTATCTCCAAATGCGACGATAGATAATTGGTTCGGGGTCAGAGAGTCAGTGGAGGTACCAGTTCCTTCGAGGCTGTATGTTTTCCCGACAGACAAATCGTCCCTTGTTTCGTTGAAGTAGATCATGAAGTTGTAGTTGGTCAAAACGGCTCCCACCCACGCTCGGTCGTAGAGCGCAGGATTATCTTGAGTGTTGCTTAGGTCGACGACAGGGTAATCCTTTGGTAGATTGGCTATCCCTCCTCGGTCTGTCAGGTGGGCATTAAGGCCCCCGCCTAATGGTTTGATGGCATAATCTACCGTGACGTTCAGATTGACACAAACTGTATCGGGTTCAATCCACAGAAGATCTTCTTCCCATGCGAAGCCTGTATCTGAGCTTGGGGGTAGGGTGTGGTTTCGAAAGCCGATCCCTCCCGAAATGAGATCCAATACGACTCCTTCCACCGCCAAATAGCGGTTTTCTAGGATTGATGACTGGTAGAATTGGAATCGCCCCTGAGATCGTGGTCTGCCTTGATCGATCCATGGTTCTGATTCATTTGCGCCGGGTTGAGTTGCATTGTTGTACTCAATAAAGTTTCGATATTGGATATCGAAGACGCTTGATATGGTGTTTCCATCACCACTGGTAGCACTGGTGAATACTTCGGTGATGTTTGATGCGATTACAGAGGAGATGTAAGCATCAGGTGTGGTGGGGATACCGTACCACCCCGTGGAATTCTCAAAAGTGTCATAGCCTGCCGCGCTGCCGGGACAATTGACCCTACTGTCAAAACCACATAATCTATTGGTGGTGTAGTCTTTATGAGATGGGGTTGCTTCTCCAATGGGTGAGTTATCCTGCGTGTACTGGAACTGCACGGCCTGTGGTGATGCTGGGGCGATAGAAGAGGACAATCCCAACGGCGTAACGGAACTGACGACCCCTAGGAAAAGCAAGCCAAGACTTGATATCATTGATGGTATCAGAACTCTTTTGCTGACTTTCCGCCTCACGGCACTATCGGTACTGAGGAGCCGTGGCCACTTCGAGCTGTTCAAGAGACCACCGAGAACGGACCTGATAAGAGGTCAGGATGGTGCGGTAATTTCATGGACAGATCGAAGGTTGCGAAAATACGTACCAGGTTGCCGCATTATTTCTATCTTTCAAAAAACCAACTACAATAAAGACCATTATCAACGGAAAGGTAAGATGTGCTTGACAAACGTCAGTGATCAGCTCCTACGTAGAATGTAATTGTCAGGCATTGGGGTATCATACCAACGACGATAGCAGCATTTATGATCCCAGCGACTTGACCAATTGTGAGAGTCGGAAGGGGCATCTTGGCAGACGGTAACCCGAGACTGGGAGTGAGAAGGGACTATGGATGGCTGTATTCGGGGTTCACTAAGTCCTGTTTTTGAGAAAAATTTAGAATACAGGAGGTGGCAGGAGTTTAAAAGAATTCACGAAGGGGAGAAAATGTTAGAGTCGTTCACTTTCCCAATTTTATGCACGGGCTAGGAGTTCTGTGAAGCCACCGCAAGGATCATAGGGTATGCCTACTCATAGGTTGAGGAATTTATCCCCCTTTCATCCCCACCCTTGTCCATTAAAAAGGGCTCAAACATCTGAAAGGATGGGGGAATTCACGCGTTTGGTTGAAATACCCTCGCAGCCGCCGGGTCCAAAATAGTATTACTCTTTTTAATAAGGTCTGTAACGCTGAGCTAAAGACCTATTTGGCGAGATTTCGCTATTTTCATTCCTTGATTCGTGGTCGTTGATTCCTCACATACAAGAGGTTGTGTTCCGGTCCGACACCTTATCAGAAAGATTTTTACACTAAGTTTCGCGCCAGAAGACCCCAAAAGGGTTTGAAATACCACTGGGAATTTCTCCAACAATGGCCATATCCAGCACATCAACGCTCAGCAGGGGACAACTTGTCAATGCGGGACACTAGTCCCCTTGTACAGCTGAGGTAACCTCATCTGAAGTTCAGGAGTTTACTTCCTGAAACTCCTTATTTCAAATGCTTCGTTTGAGTGAACTGAGCTCCTCTCCGTCTTGAAGAGAGTTCTTTCTGTTTGGCTGAGAGAGCGCCACCTTTAATGCGAAGTGGGTCCAGTGAAGCTTATTTTAGAGCAAATGGAGCGCCAAGAAAATAAGCTTAAAGATATGGCAGGGAGGCTTACTTCCATATCGGACGAATAAACCTCCGCGCACAATTTTATGTGGCTTACCGTACCGAAACGTTAGACGGGGATGTTCGCGTACTCCGTATTCGACCGACGCCTTATGAAGAAATTAAGCTTAGCCGAGTGAGGCACGACAGGGCTGAAATTCCCCTGCATAAGTGATCTCCTGGGATCCTTGTGCAAATTCGATTCGCTCTCGTCCGCCTCGACACCGCGCTCACTTTTCTGTAAGAGCACTCACCATAAACATAAGGAACATTTTATCAGATACTGACAAGTAATGTGTTCGAAGTTTGGAAGGAACTTGCATATTAAATAGCTATGTCAATCCATTGGTGGTGTAGCCGTTCTTCGATAGAGCAGAGACCGAGGTTGAAGTAGACGGATTTCCCCTACCCAAGCGGCGGAACTTCTGAGAGGCCGGTACGCTATCTGAAAAATAAACTGACCTAGTCCATAGGGAGTAGAGTAAGAATTCTCCTAGAGAAGCGCGATCATTCCTAACAAAGTCTTATATGATTAATCTATAACTAATGTAGTTATAATCTATATCACGTGACAAATATTTACTAGG
>NXFV01000915.1:0-19773 GCA_002803225.1 Gamarada debralockiae | reverse complement strand
TATCGCACGTGCTCTCAGTGAGGGATAAAACAAAAACGATGTAAAACGAAGGTCATGTGCTCAAACGCACTGCAAAAATGCATCAAAAAAAACAAGTTATACAATTGCGATGTATGTGTAGGTGTCTATGTACAGGTCCAGCTGCAAAAGATAAAATATGCCCGGCTGGCACGTGACATCCAGCTAAGCGATCAGCGTGACCGATTTCCCCACCACAATACGCGTGTAGGAATATGCTAGTGCGCAGCTGGTCTGTGCGCAGGAGTCTCATGTCAAGGCTGTACTTTTACTCTCTAGCTTAGTTTTCTTGTAATAAACAGCAATCTGCGATCCTATTCGTAAGTTCGCTCTACACAAAGGAGTTACACAAAGGGGACGCTATGCAGAAGGTGCTGTATTGTACGAAGATACTAAGCTAAGGAGAAAGAAGAGAGGTTCTATGAGTACACAAACCTAATATACTTTGCCAGTCGCGCCAGTGCGCTCGCAAGTGAATGTGCAGTCACGTGAGTATTACGTGAATTCAAGTGACGTTCCGGTACGAAGAACTGCCACACTACTTTACACGAGTAAACCTCAGGCATGAAATCAGCCCCACCTCACGCCACTCTTCAACTACCAACGTCTTCAGGGCTACTGCTTTAAGCATCGTCACAAATATGCAGGAAATCAAATCTCTGTCGCAATTCAACAAAGCCAAGGCATCTCCTCTCCTCATAATCGACTTCTATGCCGTTTGGTGCGGACCATGCAAAGCCATTTCCCCTGAATTTGAACGACTTTCGAAGCCGCACGAATCCTCCACCTCGATAATCTTCGCGAAGGTCGATGTAGATAAGGCGAAGGATGTTGCACAAGCATGCGGAATAACGGCGATGCCGACGTTTCAATTCTTCCAGCTTGGCAAGAAGGTCGACGAAGTGAGAGGTGCAGATGTGCAACAGCTGAGGACAAAGATTGGTTATTACACATCGGTGGCCGCGACGGAGAATGCTGGGCAAGGGACAAAGGCAGGCGAGTCGAAGGCATCGGATTCGAACATCCCTACAACTGGGCCAGCCAGTCTTAGGTCGATGATAGATATCCAGGCATCTAAGCTACTGAACGCGTCCAACCTCAGCTCCATCAGGAATATTGTGAGTCCTCCGCCGGCCGGATATGCGGTAGCCTCAGTATCAGGCGGTGCGCGCCTTCTTATCTACCTATCTTTCACTCAAGCCGTCAGTCCTAGCCATATCAAGATTACCATGGCGAAAGACTCTATATCCAACGCCCCGTCGAGAATTCAAATTGGCTCAAACGTCGTTGTTAAGACCATCAAGTCTAGTGACGGAGTTGAGTCTAACGACATCGACATGGATTCATTGGCGAAGGCAGAGAATTCACAATCTTTCAACATCTACTCTGATGAATACGTCAATGGGACGGCCGAGTTAAAGCTCAAGGCTTCCAAATTTACTGCGATCAGGAGTTTGATGATTCGGATTGATGCCAATATGAGTGGTGAGGCGACAATAGTTAGTAAGATGGGGCAATTGGATGTCATAGGAAGCAAGGCTTAAGGCGACGAAACGAGGCTGAATTAACTTCTGTCTGTAGAAATCATCAGATTTTGAATTTATCTCCAAGTGACGCTTCTTCACTGCACGTTGGGTGACTTGCTTACTATCAATGCCAGGTCTTCCTTTAACCTGCCACGATCGCTTTACCTTCTCCTCTAGAGCAATGTAACTTCCTCCAATACCGCTCCTCTCTCAGCAACCTTCTCTACATTCCCCATCGAACCTCGAACATCTGCACGCTCGTCCGCTCTCCAAGGAGACGTCGTTATATTGTATTCAGGACATCCAGTTCATGCCAAAGTTATAGCGGCATTACGATTCCAAAATCACTCTGAATTAGGTAGAGAAAGTATAAAAGGCTACGATGGACTGAGTAGACTTACTCTATATGGCGATATTTAACGATGATAGATAATATATAGCTTTAGAACTATTAGACTAGATAGCTTGCTGTCCTCCATATGGAATTCTATTCGAAGAAGGGTTGAACCCGTATGTTCCGCAGCAGAGAGCTGGAGTACGGATAGAGCCTCCAATGCCAGTCCCCACTCCGAGGATGGAGCCCGCATGGCCACCAGAGCTTCTTCATCACCACTACTGCAGCCTGCAGTCAAAGAGAGTTTGTGAGGACTTGGCAGTCGGCCAAACATATTGTTGTCAGAGTCCGCGGTCTGTTCAAGGCCAGTCAATAGTTAATCGCTAACAGCAAGAGATACAATACCATAATAGTTTGAGGAATGTTAACCTTGACATACAACACAGCCCCGAGATCGAGCAAGGTTTTCGCAAGGGGGTGCATCTTGAGAAGGGCTGGTCTTTCCAATGAAAGAGACGTAACCCAGGGTCGACTCTCTTCCGACGATATGGAAGGAATCCTATATTTCATTAATGAATTTATTATATAACGAGACGAGGCAATTAACCTTTAAACTGATCGGTACGCCGTGAAGAGGCCCGAGAGGCTTTTTCTCTCGTTCAAAGTATCCATCCAGATATTTTGCTCTGACAAGTACTTTGTCGAAGGATATCTCAGTGAGACAATTGATCTAAGTTGGATAATCAGTACAGATTGAACGGTCGGGACACTGGAATTCGTACTGCCTGGTGTGCGATAGTAGCACGTTTGCAAATCGCTGTAGCAACCGCCACAGCAGTTAGGTTATCTGCTCTCAACTTTTCCGACAGAGCAACCACATTATACTTTGAGGCTATCTCAAGCGCCAGCGCGTTGGCGTCAGAGCTCAGACCTTTGAGATCGGATGCGGGAAGACGCCAGGCTTCGGGAATACATTCAAGTTGAGCTGCCCTCTTCTTGGATACTTTGTCCTTCCATGAGACTTCTTCGGTAGCCATTTTGTGTTTTGGTATAGATTGGGGAGTTTCGAATATAGGAAAATAGGAGATTTGGGGAAGCATATATAGGGAAAGCCGTCTCCTTGACAAGAAAAGTGATGGACGGGAACAACTTCCCCACTCACGGGCGCAAGATAAGGCGAAGTAGTGTCAACTTGGCCTTGAGGCTTTCAATGAAACTGTCAAAAATAGAAATGAGACTTGAGTTTTTGCAAGTATGGGCATCATCGCCTCAGACTTCGTCACTTCCCGCGACATTGTGTCGCGTAACTCACGCGCCGTTGGCAGACAGGACGTCCTCTAAAGGCAACCTTAAGTGACAGGGTGTGATCCCAGAGCTTATACAATGAGTAATATGAGTACAACTTGTACTTTGAAATGATCCCGAATGGCATGCTGTTCAGCTTGTATCATTTTCATGTACAGCACTAGTCAAGTACAGAAAAGTGGCGAGCAAAGAAGAGGTTGGCCAGAATGGCAGAAAATCCCGAATGAGAAAGTGCAAGACGAAGGCGGTGAGCCCCAATCCCTTCTCAGCCACGAACGCCCTGTCCTCCGACGCTTCTTAGGAAACAATTGCTTGGAGCACGCAAAGTGCTTGATTGGATGAATCATGTCCCACCTTTGTTTTCTTTCCCTCGAGGGTCAGGCACTTTCATGTACTTGAAGAGCCTCGGTATAGCGGAGCTTATCCTTTCTGAACTTCGATCACTGTGCAAGGTGAAGCTGGAAATTGATGCAAGTGCTCCTTTCAAGTCGCTCATTTCCTAATCTATAGTTTCTATACATTTTATACATCTTGCCGACGTCTCCTCTCCTCTTTCAACTTGTTTCAAGCAGATCGCAGAGAGATACCCACAGCCTCTCAGTTGTCAAGTCCAGGACAGTTCTCGCTAGTCTCAGAGGTGATCGTGTTATATGGGGAAGGATCAGTCCAAATGATGTTGTACCTGGCGAATCATCAGCTTCACTCTTTTCGGGCAATATTTGCTTCATAGATGGAGAGAAAAACAGTTCGAGTAGAGAAACTTACGAATCATCAGGGTATCCGGGAGCGTTATTGTCACCCAAAGCCTCAGCGATATTCGTCAGCTGGCCATGCTCCCAGCAGATCAAGATGTTCTGTCCAGCTCCACTGTCATCATAGTTTTGAATCAAGTCAGCGACGCAGTCTTGGTTGTCGCGGTCGCAAGACGTATCGACAGTGAGGCCAAGATCGCTGGCTAGGGGCTGGACGGTCATCAAAGGTCGGGCGCGCTTTCCACCTATAATTTCCATCTTATTAGCTTTGCTGATTCGATATCAAGGATCTATCATACATAAAGGCTGGGAGAGAATGAATACAAAAGGACGCGGACTGACTTGACTTTGGTTGCTCAGCAATGATGTAGCCGATGTTATATCCAGAAGACGCTCCGAAGACGTTTTGAAGGCATTGCGCACGCTGCATTCCTTGAGGTGAGAGTCCATCTCCACCATCTGATGGCTTCTCACCGTGACGAATGAGGTACACAGTCTGTTGCGCGGAGGCCAGGGTGGCCAAGATAGGAAGGAGAAAAGAGAACTGCATTTTGGCTTCGTATTGAGGAAAAGCAAGAGGAAATGTCAATGCTAGATGAAACAATATCATATCTTTCATGAGAGGAAGATATTTGATCTTTATATTTCTAATTTTGAATGTCTAGAGAGTTATGTTTAGAGCACGTGGGTTCTTCGCAATCATTTGCCATGATTCCCATCTAGCGCAAAGTTCTACATGACTTATCTTTCAAGGGTCTCCATAACCCTATTCGAAGCGAAACTGACATGCGAATGGCATCTTGGCGACTTCGCACATGTCTTCTTAGTGTCTTTCATAGGTCTTCTCTGCTGCTCTTCCTTCGAAGTGGACATTCCACCGCGTCATGCCGGCAGCCGGAAGTGGATGCTAGAAGTCGAGATGTAGAGGTACCTTCCTTTTTTGGAGCTCGACAATTTTTGGGGCTTTTTATGCCAAGCAGATGTACACAAGGGAAAGAAATGGAGAGGTCGAGAACGAGAGAATATAGCTTTGGACTTTGTAAATACTTGCAATCCACTATCGCGTAATGCCATGAAATCTTTTGGAATGGATAAATGACCAAAGATTTCGGTAGGAACGATCCGAAATGCCTGCCGAGGACAGGGAACGGCGGGATGTGGGGAATTTGACCACCCTCAACAAATGCCGGCTGCAGGGTAGTGGCGGCCAGTAAGAAGCTCGTGCTCCGATCGAAGCGCTCAAAAGAGAAGAGCTGTGCCGAAGGCGATGTGGGCTCATAGGACAAAGGAAGAAGAGACGGCCAAAATGTAGGAAGCGATCGAAATGACTGCGTTTGATCGAGCTCGAATTGAATATGTACAGTGGATTGAACAGACAAAATATTTGACACTCTTATTTCGTCGAGAGAAATTTGCAACTCATATTCACCCTCCCATCAATTTCATCTCCACCTTTCCACAACCTCTGCGGTCAAGTCCATCGATCTCATGCCGGTAAACATTGGCCTGAATCGCTACGTCAGCTACAACTTGGCACTGTAGGGGACTCACTCACTGTAGTATGCGCTGGAATACGTGCAAGTTCCGCTGGCACAAGTGGTCGGTCCAGTCCACCTTAGAACAATCAGCTCTTGTTACTTCCGTCCATTCCAGTACCATAAGCAAACACTCACCCAATTCCACCACACTGCCCGTACAATGCTGAGCCTGTGCCGCTAGAAGTCGAAGTTGTCGCAGTGGTTGACGTAGTCGTGGTTGAAGATTTCACGCTTGTGGTCAACGTCGTAGAAGTAGCCTTTGCTGTTGTAGCCGCCGTAGTTGGATTAGAGCCTCCGCAGGCGAATTGAGTAGGCCCTGGAATCACGTACTGTGAAATTTTTAGAGTTAGCACTGCTCAATCGGGATAGGGAAAAGCCCCAAACGAGGAGTAGTTCGTTCCGAGATATATTCCTGCTCCTGAGCCTCCCATTAAAGCTGGAGCCTGGAGTATAAATCGTAAGTATGGCCATAGTAGGGAAAGGGGTTTCTTCGTCCTATCCTTTATTTGAACATACTGTTGTAAGGGTTTGGTAGATATTAATGAGAATCCCGGGGTCGTTTTGCTGTATGGATGCGGTCAGTGACTGTAATTAACCAGTCAGTAGAAGACAAACCCCATATGCTCCTGGGAATGATACTGCCGACGGAGTAACGGTTCCAGTACCACCTGTCACGCTTATCTGGGCACATTCCATCTACTTTAGGGTCAGCAATTGCGTAGTTGGCAGTGTCCGCAAAGCTTACATAGAATTGTGCACCCAAACTGGCCTCGGCTGAAAATTTTTCAGTGCCATCGGTTGCACTTGTCAGTGAACACTTACCTGCGTGCAAGGCAATCAGTTCAGCCCGAAGTAGATACTGGCCATTCGCAATGCAACTGGGGATTGTAATGGACTGATTTCCTTGGTTCGCGATGAGATCCGTCGTGGCCCAATCTTGAGCTATTGAGAAAAGAAATTTAGAATCACCTATGAAGAGCGTTGGGAGATCGGGTGGAGGGGAATCTGACTGGCAACATTTGTCAACCCAGCTTCCTGGATTTTGAACCATCCACTTCCTATTCCAGAATCCGTCAATGCATCCGTTGTTGCTTTCATGTACGCCAAGGTAGGGCCCTTTGAATGATCAGATATACTCGCGTAAAGTTCTGGATTGTGTTACCTTGTGACTAGGATCAATGACATAGACGGAGTCGTTTTCCTCGGTGCCTAGTTGAAGAGATTAATAGTGATCTCCGATGAGCCAATCCAATTGGTATCAGGGGACTGACTGGTCAAAGTGTGTCTCCATATAGCATTGATGGTGTCTCCCGCCTTAACAGTGATAATATCTGACGAATTGGTTGTTGGATTGGGTCCGCCACTGTGATATCATTAGCAGAATATATGAAGTACTTGAACAAATACGTACTTGCACGCCATGTAATCAGTAGTAACATCGTTGATGGGCTGTCAATTACGTCAATTATCTTGCTATCTCCACGGCAAATATCGCAGTTCTTACTCCATCATAACTCGGGTCCCGAATTCCATAACTGACAGCTATAAGCCTATCAATGCAAGTTCCTCGTTCTCTGCGATCAAATTGTAACTCACGATAAGTCGTTCCCTCGACCTCAAACATGCAAAAAATTGAGTGCGCTGATGCAACACTAAGTACTGCCGCCAGCGACAAGGTGTCTTGGAACTTCATGGTGAGAGAAAGAGTCAAAAATGGTGATTAAAGATAAGAGTCGCAAGGTCAAGCAAACCAGATAAGAATGCAATCGGCGGATTGCGTCTGGTCTATATAGGGTTTAATCAGGAACAACTCTGTTCCCAAGGCAATCTATCTGTCCTCCACATTATCCACCAATTCCTCTTCGTACCAATCGTGAAACCAATCACACTACGCACTCGGGGGCCAATTACCAATCATTGAAAAGAGATGCTTGAGGTAAGCATAGTAGCTGAGGATGGATATCGGCCACTACGTTCCGACGGATATGAAAAAGGAAGAAAGGGCGTGATGGAGGATGGAGAAACAAGCTTTGTTTAATATAGATGCCAATCTATTTAGTGCCATGTGGTCACTCCGAACCATGAAATTTGCGGTCGAGATCTCCGGGGTACCGAAAAGCGAGTTAACATCAGGTATGGGAACAGATTAATATGGTCAGGTGTCATAACAGTTCCCGTCCAATGCTAGTGCGTGCTCTCCATCACACTGAGTCTGGGGTTTGAGGATGCCGAGTTTTTCTTCCCCAGCGCCAAGTTCTGAATGTTCTTGTTGCGCCCTTTCCCCACATGTCGCACTGCTTCAAACCTGGGGTTTGCGAAACCTTATTATTTTCTGGAGCCGATGAAACGGCTGGAAGAATGGGAGAAGCCGGGAAAAGGGGGCAGGCTAAAAGAAGGACCTGGTATTGATATTAAGCGAGTCACCCCGAGGAATTTGACCTTGCCACATGCACGAATCTCATACAAGGATTAAGATTCGTGACCGATTCCATTCGCAGTACTGCAGTCTAGATTTCAATAACTTAAAAAGCATTGCGAGACTGTAGTGCGACTTGCAGAGTGAAGAATTCTCAGCCTCAAGATTGCCCTCAACCAGGGACTAGCAACTTCCAGTTCAATGGCAATCTCTATGAATGGTTCTTGGCTCGGCTCTCAACTCCGATTTGTGAATCCGACAAATCCGACAGCAGTTCCATCTTGCAGGGTTGCATTCTGAAATGGTTTTGTTCTATAACCATCGGAGGACTCTTCAAGAACCATACCCTGACGAGGGAATACCTGTCTTGTGCCCATGAGCCATTCCTTGAAAGCCAAAGATTTCCCTGCACCAACACAGCCCTGAGATAACGGTGAGGGAAGGCAAGGAACAGATCGCTGTTCGATAAGTTTGCTGGAGTGCTCACTCCTCTGAACTTTGCCCGTGAACCGGCTCGCATCGATTGGGAGCTGAAGCGCCTGCCACTCAATGTTCCGACGGTTGCTGAATAGGGAGCATCTATCGAACGCACACCGGCCATGTATGTTGGCCGTAAACATCTTGAGCAACTCGATACTCGACTGATTTTGGTGTGTTGTGGATGCGTTATCTCGTTCCGCGAAGTACTTGTAGACCATCGCTGGAAATAGGTCCTCCCAGTATGTAGTTACCAATTATGGATTTCGAATTGTTTTAGGATCGAAGTAGGTAGGAGCAGTCGGCAGTGGGATTAGACTCTCATGAGGAGGGACCACCCTAAATGTATAATTTAGCAACTTCCATGTAGAGCAGAGGGAAATAGTAGGTGGCTTTGTACTATGATTGAGATCAAATGAGATAAATGTGATCATGTCCTCCCAGGATCAAAGGGTGGAATAACTTACACGAGCACTCTAGTCCTCTGATCCACAAATGCGAAAGCCATCACGTTCTGAAGTTGGGCGTTGAAATGCTCAACGTCGAGAAGTTCTGAACGCGACCGCGACGCTTCAAGAAGCTAAGAGCTTGCGGCATTACTCGCCGCACACCTACCCGAACCCCACCACAACTCAACCAATACTAAAGCTATTTATAAACCATGTTTCATTAATTATAGACTTACACTAGTCCTTCTTTCAATGTACAGTAGACATCCCCTTAGCTACAATAACGTCCTCAATCTTACGAGTCAAGCGCTTAGTAAGTTATTAAGGCAAATACAGGCTATATCCGATTAGGCAATTCCAACCAACAATTCATTACTTAATTCGACGGTATCGACTCTTAATCACGAATACAAATGCAGTACAACAAAGTTCTTTTCAAGGGTCGCAGAATACGCCAGCCGCAGAAAATTCGTCTTAACCAAATCAAAAAGACTCAGGCTGGTTCATTCAAAAGTACGGCCCAATGATCTTAGTGTTCTCTTGGCCTGCAGCGTTCTCGTTACTTTGAGGAAGGAGAGGCAACATATGTCTTGATGAGAAAAGCCTATGTCTATGGCCTCATGGAAGGAGAAGCAATGCTTCGATTGGAATCAGGGTTGTATGTTCTACAGGAATTCGTAATAAAGTGAATATGGGATATGGAAAGGAGAAAAGTGTTCTACATCGTTAACAATTTCCGTACAATAGGATATCACTTGGAAGCCGCTAGGATGATATCCGCTGCCTGCTCCGCGGTAGCATAAACAGCCACCTGATAGTGTCCTGCAATCGACACCGGGATCACGGAAGCATCCACGATTCTCAGCCCCTTCACACCATACACTTTTAAGTCGGCATCAACAACCTTCCCCATTGCAGCCGAGCCAGCAGGATGATAAAAAGACCCTCCCAGCATCCTCACTCTGGCATCAATCTCATCGTCCGTGGACCCTAAGGTGAAGGGCTCGCAGCCTTCAGGGACGACCTCCTCATCAACCATGTCTCGTCCTTCGGGTGTATCCAAAAAGACCTTGGTCACTTGTCGTATGCCATTACGCAGCATAATCCGATCTATTTCGGAACCATAATAGTTGGCATCAAGTACTGGGTTATCTTCCGGATCGGAGGAAGCCAAGCTAATCGTGCCGCGCGAGGTCGGCATGATCCCTAATACGCAAGATGAAATATAGGTTCCATCCATTGGGAGTGTTAAACCAGTCCATCTTCCAGTAGGAACATAAACCACAAGCGTTTCGGTATGGCAACATTGGGGATCCAAGAGAGCCTTCCGGGAGATGGCGGAGATGCCTGAAACAGGCAATGCTGCCTCCAACTGCTCTTTGGGCGTTTGCGAAAAGACAATCCAGTCGCATGGCTTGCCTAGAAAGTAAGCCGGGTCGGTCCACAGTGGCGTTCCAATGGAAACTCCCCGTTCTGGGTGCTTCACTTTCCACCATTGGCACAGCGCCATGTGATCGTGGAAATTACGACCCACCTCTGGAGAGTCAACGACGTGAGGTATTCCGTGGCGCGAAAGCTCCTCTTTGGCCCCAATACCAGAGAGCATGAGAATCTGCGGAGTGCGATATGCTCCAGCTGACAAAATGACCTCCTTGTTTGCCGAGATGATTCTACCAGTCCCATCTGCGAGTTGCACACCAGTCGCTACTTGCTCGCCAGCCCTCTCTTCGAGGATAATGCGATGGACAAGTATTTCAGTCGAAACTTGGACTCCGGAAAGATCATAAGCATCGCGCGCCATTTGCCGCTTCCCATCACGCCAGTTCTCGATCATCTCGGCGACACCAAGCTGGGATCCCGCATTCCCATCTTGAATCCGCTGAACTCCAACCTTCTCCCAAGCTGCTAAAAGAGGCTCGCGCAGAGGATATTTGCGATTTGGACTGCTTCCTGAGATGCTGGCTGTATGGATAGGACCTCCAAACCCATGTTGAGTCGGGTCGCCTTGTGGGTCATAATGGTGTTCGGTCTTGCGGAAATACGGTAGCATGCCACTGTAACTCCATCGAACATCGCCAACTACTTCGGCCCAGTGATCATAGTCCACGGCAGTGCCGCGAGTCCAGGTGCCATAATTAGTAGCGGATCCACCGGACAGTGCTTTTCCTGCGGGCGAATAGATAGATCGATTGTTGAGCGAGGCTTGTGGGACAGTGGTGTATGCCCAATCGATATCAGTGTTGTGGGCAGCGAAAGAAGCAAGCGGAGCAGAAGTCAGAGGGTGACCAGTTGGATCTGCCCCTGCTTCAATGATGAGTATCGACAGAGATGGATTGCCTTGATGAAGTCGGGACGCCAGGGTGCAACCTGCCAGACCTCCACCAACGATGATAAAGTCAACACTTGCCGGGATCGAAGTTTTAGACATTTTGGAGAAAGCTTGAATTGACGTGCTGTCATTATGGCGTGGACCTCTTATCTTTTTGAGACAACAACCATAGCTGATATCGCATGTGAGCATGGACGCCTCGCCGCGAGGGGCATTTTGTTGGCACCAATCATCCCGAGCAGCAAGCACATCGCGGCATTCGGCCGACTTGATCGAAAACATCGGCCAGGATCGACCACTAAAAGTCCCAAATGCTCCTCCGTTGAACGAGAACGAGCGGCTTCGTATCCTGTAGCCTATTAGCGCATGGCTTTCACCAATAGCGAGAATCAACCTTGCCTTTTAATTGTTAGGTCTAATTTTTTGGTCAGATTGAATGATTAGGTAAGCACTATTTAAAGCGGGGCCGCCTTCGCTCTTCGAGCGTGGCGGAGGATACTAAATGGCTGCAGTCAGCAACGGCGTTTAAGAAGCTTAGGATTGTAGGGTCCGACTTACTTATGCTGAGAATGAGTAACTGCCAATCATGGCATATACCGACCATGGATTGATTGCTTCTCGTCGCTCCAGAACTCCAGCGACCATATGTGCCTCTTTAATGCCCATATCTGCACTCATAGCATACAAGCGATTGATGACCCAACGCCGCAACGGAACAGGCGAAGCAAACGATTGACCGGCAACATAGAGAGGAAATATGAGAGAGTAACATCGAGAAGATTGGAAGGGCGTGTGGATTTCGCTCCAGAAGCTGGGTGAAGGGTGGCAGGATGTTGACGGTAAGACGGGAGGGAGATCCGAATCCCCAGCATCGACGTCTGCAGTAATGAAATATTTTAAGAGTCTGGAATATGTTGGGTCAATACCCGATTCTGAAGTGAGCGAATCTATCGAAAAGCGAGGTAGGAGGGTGTACTGTGGTACACTGGCGCAGATTTCGGCGGACATCAAGGCGATTATGCTCGCGGAATGCTTTATTTCCGCCTGATATTGTTGAACCCTACTGAAAGAATCTTCTGTTTCGAGAACTTCGACGCATTGCTTCGTGATCATCTCGTTCACGAGAATTCGAAAGATACGAAGCAAATTCCAGATGTGGGTCACGCGCCGATGAGGATAGACATGGAAATAGTCTTCGTACACTTCGTTCGAAGAGGACGAAGATATGCTACTGTACTGAAAGTCCTGTGGCATGGTCCTCAAGATCAACTCGAAGTCGGTATCGAGATCCTTTGCGATAAATACAATATCACTAGTGAGGAGACTACAATCTTTTATGGCCACTCGCAGCTCAATGAAACGAATCAGAGTCTGCCCGAATCGGGCTTTCGGCTCCATGAGATTCAAGTATTTCCTCGACTCGGCTTGAAGGGCAAGGAAGTCGGCAGGTACTGGAACATCGCGTTGGACACAAGAGATGAGGACTGTCGAACTGAGTTGCAAAAACATCCGAAGCCCAACGGGGTTATTGAATTGCTCAGCACCTCGAAGCTTTGCGAGCGCCAGTGCCCCACTGATATGTTTTGTCCACGACTCAAAGGATTCCGGGGTTCTCCTAGTGATCTTCTCAAACAGATCCAACAATAGGATGGATAGGAATGTTGCATCTTTGGTGGCTAGATCTCCGGTCTGAAGCGCTTCATTGGTCAACCGAAGAGCAGATACATATTTCAACCGAGCCATCTCCAACGCTTCCGTAGAATTGGCTTTAGTTGAGAAGTGCGCAAGACTGACTGCCGCAAGGCTGGCACAAAGTCGACTGTCCGTTTCTGGTGGGAATGACTGGATGTAATCGAAGGCTTTCGTCTTTCCGAGAACGTAATGCGAGAAAAAGAATCCTCTTGCACGATCCTCGATCGAGAAGGTAACGGGTTTGGGGAGATTCTTGGTCGCTGGGCGTCTTGCGGCCTTTTGAATGACTGCATTGCTCTCGTCCCTGAACACCAATTGGTTCGGATCGCGAAGGCCGGAACATTTCAGATTTGCTCTGCGACAGGGTCGACAATTATTTTTCAAATCACACTATGGTAACGTCAGTCCTTGGCCAAGGCGAGATCGAGCACAACTGAGCAAGGAGATGTGGTATTGAGGAAGCTTACTTTAACTCGTCGTTCCTTGCATTGGGCGCAAGCCCTGGAGGGCTTCCCACAGTACACCATCGCTACTGCAGAATTACTTCGGCTCTCAGACTCGTATTCGACAAAGTCTTGGGGATCCTTTCTAACTCGGTAAAGATACGTTCGTAACTGCTGCAAACTCGATTGGGACTGATCAGTGAGGCCGAGAGCTCAATTTCGAGTATGTGATCACCAGGATGGATGAGAAAGAGCCCAGCTCAGCAGAGTCTCTCAATCATCGATGAAGACAGTGCACATTGCATACACAAGAACGGGAGTGAGCCATAGAGGATTTCTGAATATAGACCCTCCTCCATCCACATCGATGACCAAACAACATGGAAATAAGCGGTGGCGACTGGCGGTCCCACCCTAAACCACTGCATACCGCATTGAGCTTAGGTTTGGGTGGGGATCGGCAGAGAAATTACCCGTTTCGAGTCTTCGAAAACCTCCTCGACTTCAGGGAAAATTTGTGATTGACGCTCATCTCAGATGTTCCTGCAGATTGGTTTATATCGAAGTGGGAAATGTGAGTCAGTAGGAGTTAGAGAACTTAAATCCGATCGACCCTTTCCCTGACCAACAGCTTCCATTTCATTGGATGCTTCAAGGGTCACGTGAAAGGTTCATGTGGCGTTCCAAAGCTGGAAACACTGCGTGTGAGCCTCGTGTCCTCCTCGAAATTATGGAGATAAGGAGGCTAGGAATATACCCTGAATCGCAGATACTGCGTTGGGCTTTGTCAAATGGCACTAACCATGCAATACCGTTTTGGGACTAGCAGCTGCTCTATCGTCGTCTCCCAGAGGGCGCGGACGAATAGATATAAAAGAAAGTCGACAAGCCAGAGATATTTTGCTTTTCCAGACACTCATTTAGAGCTCTTCAGAGTACCACCAAGACTAAGACTCATCATCCTCGCCGTGTATGAAAGTACTCAGTCGACCAATATGTCAATCAAGAACACTGTTCTAATCATTGGAGCTACCTCAGGAATCGGGGCTGCTTTGGCTAGGTGTATCCATGCTCAGGGCAAGAAAGTTATTGCAACAGGCCGCAATCAACAACGCCTCTCTTCCATTGCCGCAGAGCTTCCAGGACTCGAGACGTCCTGCTTCGACTTCAGCGATATCCCGGCGCTGTCATCCCATGTCTCCCATCTCACGACGAAATACCCCGACCTTGATACAGTGATCATCAATGCGGGTATCCAAAATATCCTACTTTTCAAGGACGCAGACGCTAGAGCTCCAGAAGCAATCACCAAGGAAATCACCACGAATATCACCGCTCCGATCGTCTTTTGCCAAGCACTAGTTCCATACTTCCTGAACACGAAGAAACCATGCAGCATCATCTTGATCTCATCTGGCCTCGCATTCGTTCCTGCGCCATTTGCTCCTGTCTATTGTGCAACGAAGGCAGCACTCCACTCTTTTGCCATTGCGCTTCGTACTCAGCTTTTCGGAACGAACATCAACGTCACCGAGGTGTTCCCACAATATATTGACACAGGTCTTGATGCGAAGCATAGGGACAAGATTGTCGAGTTGGCTGGGGGCCCTGAGAAAGCTCCAAAGCCAATGCCCCTGGACGCTTTCACGGAGAAGGTGATGGTGAAGCTGGGTATTTTGGAAGACGGGAAACCGATGAAAGAGATCGCAATTGGTGCATTTCCAGAGGCAGCGGCTGCTGCTTGGCGAGCTGCCATGGGCCCATGGATGGAGAGATTTGGCAAGGGCGGATAGGTTCAGAGCGTGTTGGGCGCATAACCAGGACCGCGTACGCGAAGGCGATACACCGAGCAGCGTCTTTCACGACGGTACGGTCATTGATATTAGTAAATATTGAACCTCCTACTGGAATGAAAATAGCTTGAGAGAATTTGCCTTTCCGTAAATCTTAATTTGAGATGTTGGATTAGAGCAGTTAATGAATGAATTGTTGCGCTTTTAGAAAACCGCGCTACGGAAAAACCTTGAGGTCCTCAGTTTCACATAGATTTTCCGCACATATTCACTTTTATGCCAACTGCCTATTTATCCCACGATCCTTCTCAGCGCGGGGACATACCACGGCTCCACTTCTCAAACTCCCATTTACCTCGTGTGGTGGCATACTACCACATTAATCTTCTTTATCATCCCCAAAGATCAATATTCCCATCAGAGACACCACTCTTCCCAAAAAAGTAAGAGTATTATTGTAAGAATAAGATGCGCCACGACTCTGCTACCTCTTGCAAAGCTTCCATGGCTCTACGTTCAATCCGTAAATCACTCTTAATACTGCCCAAGACTTCCTTCGCAAGGTTCTGGAATGGAAACTTGCGGGTCAACAAGATACTTTGGGAGCGACGGCTGCTTTTCATTAGCCACAATCATCATACTCCCTGTGAAGAAGACATACTTCGGGGTTTGTAAGAGCAGCACCTGTCTGCGACGAAAATCTTACGGAGGCGCCTCTTGCTTGAAGTAGAGTTGCGCGGTGTTTTTCGCAAGATCCTTTCTGGAGGCTTTGCATTCTGTGCGCTTTCTCACCATGTTGAGGGATTCGAGGGCTGAATGAGTGGATCAGCATAGGCTCATGGGTTGTTGGGAATCTGATGTACTCGCTCACGATGGAGTAAGCTGGATTATGCTGCGAACTGGGATCTCGTCTCGCAGGATGGGATCTGGGGTTTAGGGTAATCCTATCCTACAGGATCCTAATGGGATGCTAAGATCCTACTTATTGATCATGTGCACAATCATATGACCAGTACAAAGATTAGCGTAGTGTTATATCTCTTATTTATATATTTCTTACTTTGCTTTTCTCTTGTTTTTATTTTTATTTTTATCTTTCTTTTATTTCACATGATTACATATCTTTTGTTCTTCTCTTCATTTTTTTCTTTATTCCTTTCTTTATCTCTCTCTTTTCATTATCTCTCTTCGTATGTCTTGGAAGTTTGGTTACTTGCGCGGGGGGCGGGGTTTGGAATCTTTCATTTGCTTGTTTATTCTGGTGCATTTTAACCCTGGAACTGGGTATTTGGGGGCGGATGCTGGGCTTAACCTGGGCTTTATTGGGTATTAAACACGAAATTAAATAGGTTAAATTTGGCACATATGAATAAAGTGATATACAGGCTTAATATAGGCCTGGCGGCATATAGGGTGGGCCTCGGGTATGCGGGTAGTATAATGTACGGTACGAAATCATGTGATATACATAGGATCCTATGGGATGGGGTTGGTATTTGTTGTTCTATCTTGTAGGGCGGGGACCTTGGGGTATCTTATCTTTATTATTTTGGGATATTTATATTATTTGCAAATCACATGACTAGTAGAGAATGGGATCCCGGTGGGATCCTATTCTCATCTTATCTTATGGGACGAAGGTCATAGGTAGTCCTGTCCCATGGGATGGTGCGCTGTCTGGGCTGGATGATATTTTGAATATGGAATGAAGGTGGATGATTGCAAAACATCTTGTGTTTGATCAGGGTGAATATTCTGTAGACTTTGTCCTGTTATCTAAGTGTGAAAAGACTTATAATGCTCCTCTAAGCAACGAACTCACACCTCTGTAAGATGCTGTGAAAATAGAATATTAAAAATTGTCAATTCTGGATACCTAAGGAAATAGATATAGGATGCCTTCTAACAAAATATCATTGCCAGAGACAAATAACCATTGACACCCGCAAACTCCTTGTATACCTCATTATTACCTGCTTATCTCACCGACCAAACTGATCCAGACAAGATTATGCCCAACGCTCTCCGCTGCTGACATCTAAATCAATGACAGTTCCATGGCTCATCTTGGCGTGGTCAATAAAAAGATTCGATGTGCCAATCTAACGTCACAAATCCAACAATTGATCCACTTCCCCATTTACACATGTCATCCTAAAATCTATCCAAATGCAACATCAGTGTCGAGCGCCACACTGCGGACAGAATGGAGTGGTGACGGCCGCGCCACAGAGACCGCAGTAGTTCTTCATCGTCTGTTTTTCAGCCGTAGGACTAGTCGTGCCTGCTAGGCTTTGGGGGGAGTGATAAGTCGATGCAGGAGTGGTAGAGGCTTGTGGTGTGTATTGCGCTGTTGGCTGTGGTGTTGTGTATGTCGCCGTTTGCTGTTGTGAGTTGTTGAAGGGTTTATCTGTCGTACAAGCCTCTGTAGCGGGAGAATTGACATACACAACAGTCCTTGACCCAGCCTGTCGAGAACGACGTCGTTGCGTGCACCAGACAATCAGGACAACCCAATACGCGAACTTCAAGATGGCTGCAATGGCAAAGCAAGCAAGTGCTCCATAGTACTCGCTGCTTCCGGAATAGTAGCTGTCGTAGCTGTCGTAGCTGTCGTAGCTGTTGTAATATGCGCCGATGAGGCCTCCACCAATCGCGAAGAAGACGACCGAGGAGATAAGAAGACTGATCCACCACCATTTCGACACTGTCGTCTGAACCTGAGGGCTTGTCGACTGATGCATCATATTTGCTAATTGCAAAGAGCAAACTGAAAAGTGTTTTTGGATTGATAGGCAGAGGCAGGTGGGTTTGAAGGAAGGGCAAAGGCTTTGGGGGTTTTCTTGTATGAGATTGTTCTCGCTTCAACATGTCCCTTCGAGTCCTTCCCCCCTAAATGAACCGAAATTCCCTACTGTGACAGAGGATTTGTGGGGTGTCATTCAAGGGCAAATAGAAATTGCGGCTTCATGAACCTTCTACAAGCGCCCGCTGTCTGATACACAGACTAATTTTTGACCTGAGTCATGGGGCCTACCAGGAATTCCACCACTCAGAGCACGTCTTTTCCAGCTCACAGAGAATTTAGGTTTATTTAGGGGGAAGGTAATGACAATCAATTCTGGGATGAGATGTTAAGCGGAGGGCGCATACAGTAGCTCGACGGAAAGTGGTATCCTACAACGTGTAAGGTTGCGAGACAGGGTATTTTAGGGTGATTTCGTTGATTTTGATGTAATTGGCCTATGCCACTGGTCTCACTCTACTGATCCACTGAATACGTCTGATGCGTTGGACTGATAGAGGCGCAGCTCAAAAGTAATGTTAGGAGAATTCTGGGGTTCCTAGTACGCGAGGAAAGTTAACTCTTTGGGAAAGAGTCGCGACTTTGACTCCGTATGCCAAGACACGGCAAAGTGCATGCATCTGTGTATATTCGGGGCGCGGCTCTGGTTCAAAACGACGATCCGCGCAATACTCCCGCAGATCAGGAGGAAAATCAGGGGTAGGGTTAGGGGCTATGCATGTGCCGACCCTGATCTCTAGTTTCGTACAGCGCGAAACAATCTGACCTTTTCGATCTATGCACACCCCTAATGCAACCCCTATGTAATCTAATGCCGCTTTATTACAAGTACCTAATATTTTGTGTATCCTCCCTTAGTATCTATCACAGCTTGACATCTCTCTGGTATCTCTCTAGTAAGCTCTTTAATTCTCTCGTGTGTAATTGATTCCCATTCCTCTTGTACTACAGCCCTAAGCCGTTTGTAAGACCTATGGACCTTAGGATAGTGTTTTTGAATATACTCTTTCATATCATTCTATAGCGTCTTAATTGGGTATAAATCCGATGAAAACGCAGGGTAGTAGATTAGCTGTATTCCAATAGAATTAAAGACTGATTTTGTGAAGCTTGCCGCGTGCCCTTTAGCGTTGTCTTGTTGGAATTGAAGGTCTGGATATTGTTGAAGGATCTCTTGAATGACTAGAATAATAATTCCAGAGTATGATCCCTCATTGATTGTCTCCTAATCTTTCTCCCAAAACAACCCTCGATGCCAGCCATATCTTCCTGATATTGAACCCCAAAACATCCATCCAATCTTCCTTTAATAGCGTGGCTCGATACAATCGGGGTGATAGAGCTCTGATTGCCCAATTCTCCTTGTAACCCGTGGCCGCGTATGTCTCCCTGGCTTTACCCAAGTCTTATTACTCCAAAGTACAAAAAACCATTGCTCTTCCGACCACTTGATATGCTCTTCAGTCTATGCGAGCCGTGCTTTTTGATTGTCTTCAAAGAGAGGAGGTTTTTGACGCGCAGATCGACGTGTAAAGCCTTCCTTCTTAAAGGCTGATCGAATAGCTCTTATTCTATAATCACAACCCAAGAGAGCTGGGATTTCTGACCACTCAACTCGTCGGTTTTCTTTCGAAGCTGTCACCTAGTCGATTAGCTTTTTTCTTTGAGGCGTGTTCAAGAGAATCTTGCGCCCAGTGCGTTGTTTTTGAGGGGTAATTCGATGGGATAGAGCGTACTTAACCTGACCTAAGGTAAGGTTAAGTTGTAAGGCAATTTGAGCTTGGGTGAAGCCTGCATCGTAGTACAAAGTATGTACTCGTAATCGGTCGTCGCGACAGCTTTCTTTGCGTGGTGTCTTCGGTGTAGGAACGTATTGTGTTGTCTCTATACAGTAG